>JBBPFJ010000268.1:106154-126687 GCA_037975025.1 Excoecaria agallocha
ACTTTCTGTACTTTTGTTACTATTATTGAATAATAATAATAATAATAATTCTAGAGATTATTAGAATTATCTAAATAAAAAAAGGGGAAATAGGAATAATTTTCGGGGCCAAAAGGTGTGGCCATATATTAAAGAAAACAAAAAAAAAGAGAGAGAAGGAGCAGATCGTGGGGAAGGAGATCGGCAGAGGCGAAGCAGGGAAGGGACGCCGCCCACCGTCACTCTCCTCGCCGTCGCTCCACAGCGCAGGTCGCCGGTGAGGGGTCTACCGCCCCTCCAACGTTGGCCTATCTTCATCGGCGTTGTTTTTCTTCCCCGTTTTGAGACTGAAGCTCTCTCTCCAACGAGTGAAGACAGCGGCGGGCAAGTGACCGGCATAGGCCTCATTCCTCAAAAAGCTGGTAATTTTCGTTTTAATAATTTCTTAAAGGAGTTTAATTAAATACCCTAACTTTCATGGGAAATGATCTTGATTTTCTTTATGTCTTAAGAGATGTGGGAAAAGCTGCAGATTAAGATGGTTAAATTATTTGAGACCAAACATCAAGCATGGAGATTTTTCTGAAGATGAAGACAGAATCATTTGTACTCTATATTCCAACATTAGAAGCAGGTATATTTGTTTACTATATAATATTTATTTTTTCTCCACTATTATACACACACACACACACACACATATATATCAAATTTGTTTTATAAAATTTATTTCCTTTTGTCCCTGTTACTAATAATAAGGTTAGACTTTAATTGAATTTATATTTTACCAAGTATTTTCGTGAAAGCTTTTAGTGTTTGGGTAATATCCAGATGTTACTTGTTTAATTTCCTTTTGATGTTGCAAATGTATGTATAGAGTTTATTTAGAACATGTTGGTTTGATAAAAATTTAAATGTAACTATGTGGAGGGCCCTTTTTCCTGCTGTATAATATATAATGAAATGCTATTAATTTTTTTGACAAGTACAGCTTATTCTACTACATGGGGATTGCAATATGTCAATCTTTTCATGATTAACATTGGTTTCATTATATTAGCTGGTCAGGCTCTTAAGGTAAGATCTGTAGTCCTTTTAGTTCTTGTATGTGGTACTGTCCAAAGGTTACAACTTTCATTTCTGCATTATACTTCCAATATTTTGTAGTTAATTTTTTCTTGGTAAATACGTTTAAATGCTTTAGATGAATTGAGAAAGTTGTGTTTTTATAATGTTAAAAACTTGATCTGCAATGGCTTGTTTAATATGGCTCTTTTTTAAAATAGCTCTTTTTGTACATTTTTCTCTTCAGAGCTTGTAGGTAAACTCTTATTCCATGTTGCCAGCAAGTTAAGTTGGAGTAAATACATGTAATGAAAAGAAACAGAAGAGTTATTTGAACATGATTGTTACTTTTTGACCAATGCATGAGATGAGTGATTATCATTTAATTTCCTTATAGACATAGGAATTCATCACTACTTCATCATCTTTCTTACATCTAGCCACCGGAGCAAACTTTACTTTCACACACCTCGCCATATGCTGGACTGGGTGATTGGATACCTTTTGTTCTGTTTCAGATTTCATGCCTAGACTCATGACATTCCTTATTTACTGAATGCAGGACCCAATGACAGGTCTTCCAGCTTCTATTAATTGGCTACTTTGGCTTTTAACTATTGATAAGAACAAGTGATAATTTTTGATTTACTATTGAGGTAAGCAAAAATACTTTTGGATTCCACACAGCAACTTCAATAGATAGTGATTTCTAGTTATAACCACTACCCCTTCAGTTCATACACAGGGTTATTAACCTATTGAGTCAACTATAAAAGCTTTGATTTGGAAATCAGAACAAGACATTTTATTGCTTATAGTGTACATATTCCTTTTCCAGATCAAGTAATATCTTATTATTCTTATGTGTTCTTTGAATTGATTGATGTAGCCATCTTTGCAGCCCTTATAGCATTTATTTAGTTACATTTCCTTTTTCATTTCTCTTATTCTTTTGTAAAAGAGAGGAAGTTACTCAACAAAACCCTTTGTTGTTGGATAATAAAATCTTACGCAAGCAAAAGTTACTTCCCTTTAATAGAGTCCTTTGAAGCAAAGGGTAATATATCTTATAATAGTCTTCACGTTCACTTCTGTATTTCTAGCATTTTAATCCCTTTTAGTTCCCACTTCCATAGTCATGGCTTTTTTTTTTTGGGGGGGGGGGTTCTTTTTAGGGTTTGTTTCACTTAGGTTGGATGCTATTTATGTGGGTTTGATTGCATTTCATAACTGTTGTAAACATTTTGATCTCATTTTGCAGGTGTTGCTTTCAATCTGTTCTTTGTTGACGAATCCAAATCTTGATGATCCGTTGGTGCCTGAGATTGCTCACATGTACAAGACAGATAGGAACAAGTATGAGAAAACTGCAAGAAGCTGGACCCAGAAGTATGCCATGGGCTAAAAGATTTCTGGTGCGTGTTAGTGGAAGGCCACCCTTATTCATTTTTTTCTTATTTACAATTTCTTGCAGTCTTGTGTATTTAATGTTTGTTCTGTATCTCAGAGTCCAAACTAAATGGGCTGAAGAGATTCATGACAACTCCTTAGTTCAAAGAGAAACATATATGTTGCTTTAAGTTGATGTATGGATAATCTTGCAGTGCAATTGTGCAAAATTGTGTCCCATATTCAATGTCAACT
This sequence comes from Excoecaria agallocha, assembly GCA_037975025.1. Taxonomy (NCBI): domain Eukaryota; kingdom Viridiplantae; phylum Streptophyta; class Magnoliopsida; order Malpighiales; family Euphorbiaceae; genus Excoecaria; species Excoecaria agallocha. The sequence goes on from JBBPFJ010000268.1 coordinate 108,843, forward strand.
TTATGTTGCCTATAGCTGGTCTCACTGATTTATCGTCTAAGACTAATTGCTTTAGCACCGGCTTGTTGGTTTATTGTTTTTCTACTGCGATATCAGGCGCATGTTTCATATGTTTGGAAATAAGTGGCAAGTTTGAGTCTTTTTTGAATTATTGAACTTGCACTACCAAGAAATATCAGCAGATTTATACTCCTAAGCATCAAAGACAACTGCCAGAAACAAGTTTGAGAGACTGTCTAGGTTTTCCTTCATTATTATATAATTCATGGATGGATTTTAATTTTATATTTCTATCAATACTTTTACAAACTAGTCCACGTTGTTCTGCTAAATATCTCTTCTCTGTTTTACCATTAATGTGTATTTGGCCTTAATTAGCTAATAATTCTTTTGTTAAAAAAAATAAAAAAATGAATTATGAGTGGTCCTTTTTGACCTATTCGATGCATTGCAAAGGGCTGTATTTACAATTTGGTGCTTAATAATTTTTGTTTTTGTAAAGTATTTGATCATTTGCCTCTTCAAACACTCTTTTTTCCCCTTCACTTGTAATCATGCCTCAATACCTTGTTAACAATAACTAAACTAATTGCAGAAATTGCAGAAAGAAGGGGAAAATGTTGCTTTGAGGTCTCAACATCAAAGGATTCTGCCAGCAACACACATATATTTAGTGGATACAATAAGTTTTGAGATTTTTAGTCTAACTTTTCTTTTTTGCAATTCCCTTTTGCTTATGTGCCATGGATGATTGTCATCATATTTTAACTGATTGGTAGGTGAACTGAGACATATGTACAGATTATGTCTAATAGCTGTAATTAAGGTTTCTTTCTTGCCTGGTTTAACTGGTCATAACATATCAGAAGCTGCTGCAGCTGGCTGTGCAGTTCTTACTGGTGAATGTTTATCCTTTGTCGTATTTGCTTTATATCATTGTATCCTTCCACACTCACATTTGGCTACTTTTAGGTCACAATGTTGGTCATTTCTTACACATGGTAAAGAAAATGCAACAAACAAATCCTTTGTCAGTAATACAGGTGCGACAAATCCCTTCATGATTTATGCTCCGTGAGTATGAAATAGAGAAAAAGAAGTCCCATATGCTCTATTTGAAAATTTATTGTATATTAATCCATATAACCTTTGCAAATAAATATATGGCATTCTTTTGCTTGTGTGTCGGGAACTCCATTCTCAGGTAGAAAAATAGTTTGTTAATTATCATGGCATGATTATTTATTTGTTGAATTTTGGCTTCATAGGAATAACAAGTCCACCAATGTGTCTAGCCATAACAATTCCATCAATGTCTTTCTTTATCTTCCTTTGGGCTTCAATATATATATAAAATCTTCTTTTGGCCTTGGTCCAGTGGTCTTGTTGCTAGTGTCTGAAATCTACTAAATTTTCATGTTTTTCAGACATCTTTATGAGGAAGTAGATGTGGGTTGGCACGAAGCTAAATTAATTGTGAACATAAGGTTTCTATTAGCCTCTAGTGTGAAAGCTTTTAAGAAAAGTATTATCAAATTAACCTGATACCAGTTAGTAGGACACTTCATGCTTGATTGCATTGGATAGCTAGAGTTGTTAGTCACACCAGTAATTGTAGAAGTCATCCTCAAACATATTCATTTCTTCATCTTATTTGTTTATTTCATAAGACATCTAAAAAATGGAGAAACAAAGAAATACTCAGCCTGTAGGATAGCATATTAGAGCCGTCCTCCCTTTTCTTATGCGCAGTGTATGTTCAATCTACATCATAATCAATTGCTAGACAAATGTTGAAGCTAGTAGTTGATCCTCCGTTACTGCACTGTTCAAGCAGAAAAATTACTGCCTGATGCTGCATTGTAATGCCTAAGACAACAACAGCTCCTGGTGCTTCCTCCACAGTTATACCAGCTATTGCTTTATCCTTGAAGAAGTGGTATATGTACATACTGTTCATCATTTAATGCTATATGCATATATAGGGGAAAAAAGAAGGATTTATTGGTCATAATTGTTTGAACGTATTTGTGACTTCTTTTTTATGATTTAGGGAGGAGCAGTACTTATTGATGAGTTGGTACCTTAAGTGCTAATGCAATTACAAGAGCCAATGCCAAGTTGCAAGACAATGCAATATTGTGCAGAGAAAGCATCATAATGTTTAATTTGCTATTAATTTTAGGGAAATGAATTATATAAACAATACTTTGTTTTATATATTGTTTTTTTTATGTTAACTCTTTATTTGTAATGAATTCATTACAAATTATATATATATATATAAAACTATAAAATTGTTATTTAAATTTGTATCTATTATATATGCAATTTATAATATAAGATTATTATTTATATTGTGTACATGATGAAAATTTTAAAAATCAGCAAAAGAATATTTATCGACGGATTTTCGACAACAACTGTCACTAATGTGTAATAGATAGAATTTAAGAAATAATTAGCGACTAAATTAGCGACCAATTTTTCGTCGCTAAATTTTACACTAAATCTTTAATTAGCGACGGAAAATGTAGTCGCTAAATATTATTATAATTCAACGACTAGTTAGGAATATAAATTACGACGAACAAAAAATATTCAGCGACGAAATTTTTCGTCTCTAAATTAGCAACTGATTTTGAATTCTGTCGCTAATATATTTGCGACTGGCCTATTAGCGACGGAAAACAGGTAATTAGCGACAGAATTTTCCATCGCTAATTAACAGTTTTTTTTGTAGTGTGTGTGCATAAGGGATGGATCATTGTCAAAGGATGAGGTGGATGATCTACTGGGGATGTAGGGAGCATCTATGCTCGAAGATATTGTCCCCTTCCCTTTATCGTATCTTTCTGGGTTTCTGACCCCTATCCTTCCACCGTTGTGAGCTCGTGGCTCGTTGATGGAGATTTTTCTATTTCTTCCTCTTTGGAAGTCTTCATCCATAAAGTCCATTTCGCCACCTCTTTTAGAAGTTCTGGGCATCTCGTCCTTTTTAGTCGTTTGGACTATGCTCTTCAGCGAAGTTGCTAAGAATAGCACGCATGTCTTTGAGAGTAACATGGGTGTCCTCTGGCTGTCGAATGACGACATCATTGAACTCCGAAAGGAGGTTACCCTTGATAGGCGATCTGGGAGATCTCTCTTCTCCCTGCAGGCCTAGATCTGCCTTGGATGTTGTGATTATGCTCTCCAGAAGCTGTGTGCTCGTTGGATCTTGAATCTGCCATACCTCTCAACAAAAGCACCAAATGATAAAGCACGAAAAATCTTTATCTGTAAGAAAGAGAGTCGGTAGCTGAATGTATCCGATCGAATGGCCGATCCTGCAAGAAGTAGTGCCCGGTCGGATTGGATATTAGCACTCCGAAGCTTAAGTTAGTAGCTTTTAGAGAGAGTGTGTTTAGAGAGAGAGTCTCAGACATTCAATACCTGGAGCCCTTATATTTTTGGCTATTTATAGGAGATGAAGGAGGGGTATTTGAATACCTTGGGATGTGATAACTGGCAACTGGAGTAGGTGAGCGGCGATGTGACAGAGACTAGGTGAAAGGTATGGGCATTGGCTTTTGTTAGTGGACTGATAGGACGTGTTGTCCCATCAGTCTGATCGGACATTGTGCCTTCTTATCTTGTCTTCCAGCTCACCCTTTGCTTTTTTGTTAATGGACTTTGGGCCTGCCAAGTATTGTTGGACCGACTTGATTAGGCCTTTGGAGATATTTTTTTTCTATAGTTATCAGGAAGAAAAATGCAAAATAAATCAAGGTGACATTATTAAAGAAAGTTTAGACATGAATAAATATAATTATGTATAGAAAACAACAATTTAAGGGAAACAACTTTGGTGGCCGAATTGTACTAAAAAGGAAATAAAATGATATTTTGATAATTAATAAGGTACTAAAAGAAATTCTAGTATTAAAATAGTAATTAAATATGTTATTACAAAATTTACATAAAAATAATATATGTATATGTGATTAGGGATAAAATAAAATGATGTTTATATAGGAAATTAAAAGATATTCAGGTAAAATGGTTGTTAATTAACATGTGTTCATATAAAATAATATAAAAATATAAATAGCATAAAATAGAGCATGAAGAGATTTATGATTGTAAATTTTCATGTTGGCCGAATTTGCATAATGAGATGTAAAGAATTAATTGATGTTAAGTAATAGTTGGTAAAAAATATATTATATAAATTCAAGGAACAAAAGTTAGTATAATTTAAGTTTGAGTAAATATAGGCTATAATATTTCTTATTGAAGCATAATGTCATTAACATTATGGAACTAGATATATAATTAAGTTAAAGTCCTTATCTATTTATCCTCTTTTATGTATTCATTTATAATCTGCAATAACGTATTGTTATGCATGACATTAGGGTTAAAGTCCTTTTTTTGGGGTATGATAAAGCTTAAAATGTCTTTATCTTGTTATGAGAGGAGAAGGCAGTCGTGAGGCTGTTAAGACTGTTGAACCTGCAAGAGGGGGTGCCCAGTAGGACCCAGGCGTTAGCACTCTGAAGCTTAAGTTAGTGACTTATAGGTAACGCTAAAGAGTGAGGGAGTCTCAGGAGTTCAATACCTGGTGCCATTATGATTTTGGGTATATATAAGAGATCTTGGAAGGGGGTGCTTGAGTACCTTGGGAGGTAATAACCGTCAATCAGAGTGGGTGAGCGGCGACATGACAGGGGGCTGATGTATGGTAGGTGTTGGCTTATACCAGTGGGTCGGCGAGGAAAGCTGCCCCATCAATCCAATCGGACACTTCTTTCGCACGCGTCACCCTCTGATTTGTCTTCCTTTGCTATTAGCGGGCCACATTTATTGGGCCTTTCGGAGATGTATTTTTCCTGGTTATCACTTGTCCCCCCCCAAACGGGTCCAATCGGGCGTGGCGTTATCCTGTTATTTTGGCGGGGATTTAAAATTTTGAGAGGTGGCCATATGATGCGTTTTTCCATTTTGAATAGTCGTCTTGCTTTTAATGTTGCGCGTGTTTCTAAAACGTCGATGCATTTATTATGACCGCATCGCTAGATTAAGGACGCGTGGCGTCCATTAGGAGGAGAAGCTTCGGAGTATTCTGGAAGCTTTACGCCCATTTAAAAGAAAGGAGATTTTAGGCAAGTCTGTTTTGTTTCCCATCGATCCTCAGCGAAGTTCTGCCAAAGTTTTGCTGTTACCTCAGTTCTTCAAATTTTGAAGATTTTTTGGAGTGTCCGTGAGATTCTGATCAAGTAAGTAAGCGGTCCATTCTTTTAATTTTATTTTTCGTTCGTCACATATACACTTTTTACCCTTCCTTCTCCGAAAAGAATGGCTTCAAGCAGTAACCCACAAATAGATAGGAGTTTCCTGGAAAATTATAGAAATGGTGAGCCGCTGGCTCGGCCCTCGCGTCTGACAGAAGCAGAGGTGGCAGAAATTCCTTCTCGATATCGTCTTCCGGCCAATGTATTGGTAATGGCCTACCCTTCTTCTATGGCGATTACGGAAGGGCCATTCGGCCATGAAAGAAACGAATGGTTTATTTGCCCTTTATGGAGCTTGGATGCAGGCTTGAGGCTTCCTTTTGGGTCGTTTGAATTGTTATTGCTCCGGGGTTATGGGGTCGCCCCAAACCAATTGACTCCAAATGGGTGGAGGATGGTGTCCTGCTTTAAGATTTTGTGTCAAGCAGAATTGGTGGCCCCTACTTTGGATCTTTTCACACACTTCTTTTACATTTCCGGTTGGACCAACGCATTGGAGTATTGTTTTACCAGCCGTCGACGTCGAAAGCTTTTTAGCGTCCCCACTTCTATGAAGCATTTTAGAGAGAGATACCTTTTAGTGGGTATGGCTGGTGGTTTTGGCGTATCGCTTGTCCGATCGAATGAGGCCGTCGCTTTGGATGATCTTGCTGCAGGCCAATTAATGTATGAGGCCGATGTTAGGAAATTGCTGGAGGCCGTGAGGAGAAATGGCGGGCCTTATGATTCCGACTATCTTTTGGGGACTCAATCTGAGCCCGTTGGCTCCAATACTGGCGCGAACATAGAACGTGAACGTTAGTATTGGAATGCAGGAAAAAATTGATTATATTATTACTTATTTATATCTTTTGTGTGCTGTGTGTTTATATTATCAAACTTTAAACAAGGTACTTATCTTTGTTTTGTTCGTGTAATGTAGCTGTAGACGATATGGCCAGGGTCGAGGAGGTTGCGCAACAGTTAGCCGATTGGGCGAAGGCGAAGAGGGTAGCTGATCGATTGGCTAAAAAGGAGGGGAGAATAAAGAAATGGAGGATTCTACCTGCTTTCGTAGTGCAGTCTTCAAAAGACGTTGGTAGTGATTCTGTTGCAACGACTACCACTTCTTAATTTGCTGCGGTCGCTGCCCCTGCGATCCATCTTCTTCAAATGGGCCCCGGTCCCTTACTTGCCTCCCAAATAGTAGCGGAGCAGCGTCCTCTCAGGTGACAGCAGCTGAGAGATGGGTCTGACGAGGAAGGGCCGCAGCCAGCTTCCATTGACCGACCACCAATTCAAGTGTCGGAACGAAGCGAGTCAGGTCGGCGGTCTTCAGGAGGAAGCCAAGAGAGTCGGCTACCATCATTGGAAGATATTCTGAAGTAATGATTTGGCAATGATTGGTCTGCAGCTGACAAGGATGTGTTGGCTTTCGTTTGTCAAGGTCTTGCTCAAGAGGGTGATTTTGAAGCAATGACGGAGCTCAGTTTCCTTTCTCGGGAGTATGAGCTGTTTCAACAGCATAACTTGGGGGTACCATTTATATGCTCGTTTGCTGTTGTTTGTGAGCTTTATGTTACCTTATTGCTTCGTTGCCTTTTCGCAGCTAATAAAAAGAGGGCTTTGCATTCACGGCATGGCGGCCTATGCCCGAACGAAGTGGGAAGATGCTGCCTGGCAGATGAGAAAGGCTGAAGCTATTAGCGTCGAAGTGAAGGGGGAAGCTTCATCTTTGAAGTTGGTCGTGGAGAAGCTAGAAAAGGAGAAGGTCCAACTGGCTCAAGACCTTGAGTCTCGGCAAAGCGAAGTGGACCACTTGAGAAGGGATGTGGCGCGCCTTACTGCTGACAAGGATAGAACTTTGTCAGAGCGCAATCTCCTCTTGTCAGAAAAGAACTCCTTAGAGGCGGCCTTGACGGAGAAAAAGGTAGCTTGGGCTGATGATTTAGCAAGAGCGCTGGCAGCTAAAGAAGAGGAAGTTCTTGACAAATTGGGTGAGGCTCAAGGAAAGCTGCTAACCCGGCTGATTTACGCGACTAAACAGCAATTTCCTGGAGCTAACTTGGACTGGATGGAGGATGCGGGGGTTCTTCCTGATCCTCCTTCTAGTGATGATGACGATGAGGAGGAAGCACATTTGGCTGAAGAAACTGATGATGGTGTGCTAAACGGATCCAAGATTACGCTTCCTCCTGTCATTTAACCTGAGTTTCCCACATCATTGGAGGTGGAACCCAGTGTCTCTTTGCCGAGAGAGCCGACAGGAGGCCAAGCCGCTGACGAGACTGTTTCTAATCCCCCATCCTAGCCGACCGGCTGGGTGTGTATATGTAGGCTTAGATTTCTCGTGCTCTATAAAGAAATTTTATATGTAAGATTCTTTTTGCCTTTTATTTGTAGCTTTGTTGTATAATGTTGACTTCGAAGTGGAATTTTCTATAAATTTCGCTAAAAAAAGGGCGACTACGCGTAAATCATATGAAATTATCATTCGAAAAGTAAGGGAGCACTTCCTGAATTTCATGAGTCAGCTGGGCGTGATAAATCATTTGCTTATCGATCGGTGGGGGTTCTTGCCCCATATTTCCGATAGTGAAGAATCCGGTCGGCGATTTAGATTAGACATTAGAATCTGTCATTTGATGGGCTTATTTTGCATTTTTCGTGTAAGCCCAAAGGAGATTGTTGCCGGAGATAATGCTAAATCTCGCATTTTGGAGAACAAAATAGATTTAAGTGGAGGAAATTTTCCGCTTTTAAGATAGATGTCTAGCCATACCTTGTCGTGGGAGTCATAATGGAGAAAATCTAATGAATATTGAGCTTAAAATAAGGCTAACAAATAACTTGTTCTTGAGTTGGTGGAGAGTGGAGTAAAGCCAACGATTAATGGAGAATAGAGCAAATCCGACGATTAATGGAGAATGGAGCAAATCCAACGATTAATGGAGAATGGAGTAAATCCAACAATTAATGGAGAATGGAGTAAATCCGACGATTAATGGAGAATGGAGCAAATCCGACGATTAATGGAGAATGGAGCAAATCCGACGATTAATGGAGAATGGAGCAAATCCAACAATATGCAAACGAAAACAAAGCTAACAAGCAAACAAACAAATAAAACATACCTTTCATGAAGATGAAGGAAAACTAAAATAGAGGAAATGGAGAAGTCATTCTTTATTAGATATAATACACGTTTACACATGGTACTTCTTGAGTACCTCGACGTTCCAACTCCTGGGGATATTCACTCCTTCCGGAGTCCTTAGCCTGTAGGTACTGAGGCTTAAGACCTTAGAGATTTCGTAGGGACCTTCCCAGTTCGGCATGAGCTTCCCAACCCTGGCATTTCTCGAGCCAATATCAGCTCTTCTGAGCACCAGGTCTCCCACATTAAAGGTTCTCGTCTTTACCTTTGTATTGTGGTATCTTGCGACTCTTTGTTTGTAAGCAGCAATTTTGGCAAAGGTGTCCTCCCTCTTTTCTTCTAGCAGGTCCAGATCTTGGTGTCTGTCTAAAGCGTTCGCCCGACTGTAATAGAACGTTGTCCGATAAGAGGAGAGGCCAATTTCTACAGGTATCATTGCCTCGAAGCCGTAGATAAGGGAGAATGGTGTTTGGTGAGTGCCGGCTCGCGGGGAGGTCCTGTAGGACCATAAGATACTCTGAAATTCTTCGGTCCAATTACCTTTTGCTTCACTGAGTCACTTTTTCAAGCCTTCCAAGAGCGTTCGATTGGAGACTTTCGTCATCCCGTTGCGTTGAGGATGGGTGACTGAAGTGAATCTAAGGTCTATATTGAGGCTTTGACAGAAGGCCTTAAAAATTGAGCTGTCGAATTGCTTGCCGTTATCTGTAATAAAAACATTAGGTAAGCCATACCTGCAGATGATGTTTTTCCAAATGAAGTTTTTGCTCCTTTCCGCTGTAATTGTAGCTACAGGCTCAGCTTCAACCTATTTTGAGAAATGATCGACAGCCACAAGGAGGAATTTCATTTGCCTTTTTCCTTGGGGAAAAGGCCCTAGGATATCCAGGCCCCATTGGTCGAATGGCCATGTGGAGCCGATCGGCATATGATCTACTGTCGGCTGCCTGATCACTCTTCCATGTATTTGGCATTGCTGGCATTTTCGCACCTTTTCTTGAGCATCTTTGAAAACAGTCAGCCAGTAATAGCCAGCTTGGAACGTTTTCCTCGCTATGGCCCGGCTTGCTTCGTGTGCTCCGCAAATTCCTTCATGGATTTCCCTTAAGACATAGTCTCATTCCTCCTCCGTTATACATTTGAGCTAGGGGTGACTGAAAGCTTTTTTAAACAATTCACCGTTAATAACAGAGTAATTTAAGGATTTACGGGATACCTTTCGGGCTTCTGCTTTGTCCTCGGGTAATTGCCCCGTTTGCAAGTATCGTTTAATGGAGTCCATCCATGTTCCTCGAATCGGCTCTATCTCCATCATTTCTGGCTCGTTTAAGGAGGAGCTTGCTTGATCGATAATAGTTATGTGTTCTTCCACCGCACCTTGCTCAGCGGCAGACATTTTGGTAAGTCGATCGGCTGCTAAAGTTTGATCTCTTGGCGCCTTTTGCAGGACCCATTGGGATCCGACTTCATTCAGCATTTTGAGCGCCTCTTTGACCTTTTCCAGGTACCGAATCATATTGGTCTCTCTAGCTTCAAAGGTACCTAATACCTGGCTCGTCACGAGCTGGGAGTCGCTTTTGATGGTGATGGCTTCCGGTCGGATGGCATGGAGTAATTTCAATCCCTGTAGAAGGGCTTCATATTCTGCCATATTATTTGAAACTTTAAAGTTGAGTCTTATTGCGTACCTGATAACAATGTCGAGAGGTCCTGTTATCACAATACCGGCACCTCCTCTGCTGTCATTCGTAGCCCCATCAACCGTAATTTCCCATCTGGCGGGCTGTGTGTGACTAACCGCATTATCACCGGAGAATTTCGCAACAAAATCTTCTAGAGCTTGGGCTTTGATTGCCTTTCTGGGTTCATACCTCACATCCCATGACTGAAGTTTGATCGCCCATCCCACCATTTTCCCTCCAAATCGGGGGTCTGGAGGATTTTTCTTATTGGTTGATCTGAGTGGACAACTATTGTATGCACTTCAAAGTACTGTCTTAGCTTCTTTGCGCACATCATGAGGGCGACAATGAGTTGTTCAACATGGCCTTTCTTTAGTTCTGGACCTCTGAGCACTTGGCTCACATAGTAGACCGGCAGCTATTGGGTTTCTTCCTTCCTAACTAGGACACCTGCAACAGCTTCACCAAAAGTTGATAAGTACAGGTATAGATTTTCACCTGGGAGTGGTCGGCTCAGCAGAGGGGCATTGGCGAGAAATTGCTTTAGCTCGCCAAATGCTTGTTGGCAATCAGCATCCCAATCAAAGGTTTCATTTTTTCTCAATTTTTTGAAGAAGGGGATGCATCGCTTAGCGGAGGAGGACACGAATCGTCCAAGAGCCGTGACTCTGCCATTTAGCTTCTGAATGTCTTTCACACTGTTTGGTGGCTGCATTTCCAATATCGCCTTAATTTTGTCAGGATTGGCTTCAATGCCCCTTTGCGATACCATGAAACCTAGAAATTTGCCTGAAGGCACCTCGAAAATGCATTTGTTGGGATTGAGCTTCATCCGAAATTTGTTCAGTGTATTGAAGACTTTTACCAGATCGGCAGGATGTTGTTCGGGGCTTTTGCTTTTAACGATCATGTCGTCTACATAGACCTCCACATTTTGCCCGATCTGATCCTTGAAGATCTTATTCATCAAGCGCTGATATGTAGCTCCTACATTTTTTAATCCGAATGGCATAGCTTTGTAGCAAAAAATGCCATCATCCGTGATGAAGCTAGTTTTTTCTTGGTCCAGAAGCCACATCATGATCTGGTGATATCCAGCATATGCTTCGAGGAGAGAATAGATGGCATAGCCGGCAGTTGCATCCACCAACTGGTCTATGCTGGGCAGGGGGTAGCTGTCTTTGGGACATGTTTTGTTAAGATCCGTGAAGTCGACGCACATTCGCATCTTTCCCGATTTCTTTTTGACCAACACAACATTGGCTAGCCAATCGGGGTAGTCGACTTCTCGGATCGTTCCTGCCTTTAGCAGCTTATTAACCTCCTTGGAGATAAATCTTTTTCGCTCGGGACCATGTCTTGGCAATTTTTGCCTGACCGGTGTGCAGGCTGGATCCACATTGAGTTTGTGGGTGATCACATCGGGGTCGATTCCAACGATGTCTTCCGGTTTCCAAGCAAAAGAGGCATGGTTGATCATCAACACCTGCATGACTGCTTCCTCAACCTCCGTACTCATACTGGTGCCAATTTGAATAGCTTTGCCTTTGGCGAGCATTCTGGTTTTGATTTCTTCTGCGGGGTCCATTCTTGGCTCTTCCGCTCGTTCAAATCATTCTAAGCCTGGCTCGACCAACATAGCCTCTTTATGATGCTTGATCATGGCTATATAAGCTTCTCTTGACGCTTTTTGGTCGCCTCTCAATATGGCGCCGCCGCCTCTGGTTGGAACTTTTATTACCATGTAGCGGATGCTGCTGACTGCCCCTGTCTGGAACAACAAAGGTCTGCCAAATATGGCGTTATAAGCAAAAACAATATCTACAATCATAAATGTTACCTTATAGGCATGGGCGAGAGCTTCCTGACCAAGCTCAATAAATAATTCGATCGACCCTACTACTGGCACCGTGGCGTTACCCAAGCCGATCAACGGCGTGGTGTTTGGCTTAAGCTCCTCAACCGGCAGCCCCATCGCCTTGTAAGCTTGGAGGGTGAGTATGTTCACTGCGCTCCCGTTATCCACCAATATCCTTTTCACATCGAAATTATTGATCTGTGCTCTGATGACAAGGGCATCTTCATGAGGGAACATGACATCTCGTGCATCTTCATAGGATATGGTAACTGGGGCTGGCCGTTCAGAAGTTTGGGAGACATAGACGCCTTTGCCCTTTATTTTTCGGGAGAGTCCTTCTCCATAAGACGATCCGCCGGTGATCATGTTTATAACGCCGGCGTAGGGTTGGCGGGGGTTCGCGTTTGTCGGTTTTCGCCTTTCGTCATCGTCGTCATCAGAGTCGTCTCTCCTGTGATCTGATTGTTTGCAGGGGGTCGCTTCCCGTGCTAGGCCCACAAATATCTTGAGAGAGCCTCTTTGTACCAGCCGTTCAATTTCTTCTTTCAGCTGATGGCATTCGTCGGTCGTATGACCAACGTCTTTGTGAAATTTGCAGTATTTACCGCTGTTTCGAGTGCGTCTGCTCTTCTCTTCCATCCTTCTGGGCCAATTTATTTTTCGGTGATTCTCTTTAATCCACATCAGCACTTGCGCAGGATTAGTGTTGAGTGAAGTGAAAGGTCGGGATTGTGAACCAACCCCCCGATCGAATCTTGACCGATCCGCTTCTTTTCTCTTTTCGAGATTCCTTGAAGTGGAGGCTCGTTCCGAGCTTTTGGCGAACCACTCTGAAGTCATCTCGATTAAATGCCCGTCCGTCTGGGTGTTGCAGCCTATCCAATACATTACTTCTCCCGCCTCGATTGGATCTCAGGGCATCATCCAACTGAATATGTTGTCTCGCCCTCTCCATCATGTCGGAGAAACTGACTGGCGGCCTCGTTGTTATTGACTCAAATAACGGCTTATCAGTAGTACCATTGGCCAAGGCGGTAGACGCCATTTCCACGCTCACATTTCTTACTTCTGACATCGTGGCTTGGAATCTATTTATGTAGTCTCTAAGACTTTCATCTGTCCTCTGATAGAGGTTACACAGATCACTCACAGATTTCGGGGTCCTCGTCTGCACAATGAATCGGGTGACGAACAGCTTCCTTAACTGTCTAAAAGAAGTAATCGACCCCTGCGAAAGTTCGTGAAACCATGTGAGGGCGTCTCCTCCAACGTGGTGGGAAATATTTTGCAGGCGATCCTCTTATCGTAGGTGTATACCTGCACTTTTGTTAAATGCTCAGCAAGATGTGTGGAAGGGTCAGTTTTACCTGTATATCGATCCATTATCACGTCCCGCCATCTGGGGGGTAGCTCCGATTCCATGATTTCCCTGCAAAATGGTGAGGCCGTGTTGCCGAAGGTGTGGTCTTCAAACATTCCTTTCTTGGAGCCCGCCAGCCCAAACTGCTTGAGCTTTTGCTTGAACCACCTATCTTCTTTACTCATGGCGGTTGGGACGAATTCATCCCTCCGTCCCCTCGTGCGGCTACGATTGGGGGTGCACATGAAAGATAGGTCGTTCCCAATGGACGAAGTGGACCGTCTGCTGGGGATATAGGAGGAATCCCTACTCGAGGATTCTACGCCTTTCCCTTTGTCGTGTCTGCCTGGGGTGCTGGCTCTTATTCTCCCGTTATCGTGAGCTCTCGGTTCGTTAATGGAGATTCCCTTGTTCCTCCTTCTTCCGAGCTCCTCGATTGCGAGGTCCATCTCGTGACTTCTTTCACAAGTCCTGGGCATCTTTCCCTTTTTTAGGGTTTGGACTATGCTTTTGGTGAAGTCACTGAGAATGACGCGCATGTCCTTAATGGTGACAGGGGTATCCTCTGGCCGTCGCATGGCCGCGTTGTTAAATTCTGATAAAAGGTCGCCTCTAACAGGAGACCTGGGAGACTCCTCCCTTCTCTCCGAGGGCCTAGATCTGCTCTGGCTATGATGATTGCGCTCCCTTGAAGTTCCATGCTCATTAGATCTCGAACTTGCCATTTCGCTCTCAACGAAAGCACCAAATGATAAAGCTTAAATTGTCTTTATCTTGTTATGAGAGGAGAAGGCAGTCGTGAGGCTGTTAAAACTGTTGAACCTGCAAGAGGGGGTGCCCGGTCGGACCCAGGCGTTAGCACTCCGAAGCTTAAGTTAATGACTTGTAGGTAACGCTAAAGAGTGAGAGAGTCTCAGGAGTTCAATACCTGGTGCCATTATAATTTTGGCTATATATAGGAGATCTTGGAAGGGGGTGCTTGAGTACCTTGGGAGGTAATAACCGTCAGTCAGAGTGGGTGAGCGGCGACATGACAGGGGGCTGATGTATGGTAAGTGTTGGCTTATACCAGTGGGTCGGCGAGGAAAGTTGTCCCATCAATCCAATTGGACACTTCTTCCGCACGCGTCACCCTCTAATTTGTCTTCCTTTGCTATTAGCGGGCCGCATTTATTGGGCCTTTCGGAGATGTATTTTTCCTGGTTATCAGGGTAATTAAATGAAACTGAGTTTTTTTATTATTGCTTTTATTTTTAAAGTTTCAAATTAGAAAGATTTTTATTTTTTAAAATACGTAATTTTTATTTTTAAATTTATCGAAATGTACCCCTTTTATTCTTAAAGTTAAGAATATATAATATTATATGATCGGATAATTATATTTCCTCTTTATTTTGAAACATTTAAGGGTCGAAACAATTAGAAATTAATTTTCAATAACATTTTTTAATTATTTCAAAAAAATTGATCGCAAAAAATATCTTAACGTTTTATGAAAATCATTATTTTTATTCACAAATTTATTATTACTAAGTGTGAATAAGGTTTAGTTAATTAAAACCCATCATAAATATAATTTTCTAATTTGCAAAATATATTGTTTTGACAGGATATCCATGGTATTTCCTTAACATGGGATAGGATGATGGCAATATTCTTTTTTTTTTGTGTTCAAAAAAAAAAGAATATTGCCATCATCCTATCCCATGTTAAGGAAATACCATGGATATCCTGTCAAAACAATATATTTTGCAAATTAGAAAATTATATTCTTGATGGCAATATTCTTGATTATTCTAGTTGGGGGGACAAGCTTTATTGCCATATATACAAACATTAAAACCTCAGCGGGACGCGAAGGTTTATGTTTCCCTTAGAAGCTGCGCAGACACAAAGCAAAAGCCATTGAAGCTCCCTTAGAAGCTGCGCAGACACAAATTGAAGCAAAGCAAAGAGAGAGATGGGGAAGAAAGCCAAGAGCTCAAGAAAGGGGAAGAAAGCATGGGGAGCTACCATAATCACCGAAAACATAGACAATTTCATTGGGAAGTCAACTAAAGATGCTCTTTCCGGCGGCTCTCTTTCCCATGTTCCCACTGAGTCCCTCTTCTTCATCGACAAATCCAAAGGTAATCAATTAGCCTTTTTCAGTTCTCTTCAATTTCCTGGATTCTCCCCTCTTCAGGCGATACCTCTTTTGGTAAAGTTCAGATCTTTCTGTGAGGCGGAAGATTGAGAAGCACAGAGTAAAAGTACTCCGCACAGACATTATTCTCCAAAAGAGTAAGAAGAAATCTAAGGGAACCCAAAAAGTTTCTGAGCCAAAAGATGTTACCAATGTTAGTGACTATGCAGTTTTGGTGGAGGTTGTTATTAATTCTTTTGGGTGTTCTTCGATATTGAGATTTCTTATGCATTTTTCTGTAGGGTGATTTCACTGCACAGGACTCTGGCATGGTTCACTTGGGGGCAAATGAAGGTATTCTACAAACTCTCTGTTAGTTTAGTTTGTTTGGTTTTTAATAGTATGATAAATGTTTAATTTTGCTGTATTTAATTATATTCCAGGTGAATGCGGCAACAAAACTAGAAAGGTACTTCATTTCTGTTTAATAATGTAAACCCTAGTCTAGTTCCTTAATGCTATGTAGAAATTAAGCATGTTTCTTAAATTCGCGGAACTTGCATAGCGTGGGTTCAATTTGATGTGGCATGTATAGGAAAAGTTTTTGTTTTTCAGATATTTAAAGAGGGGTCATGTCTGTTGTGTTAGAGATATTAAACAAATATGGGTTGGGTGTGAGGGTGGGAGGAGTACCGGAGGATGTGAATGTTTTTGGTGGAGGAGAAGTAGATCCATAAATAAACCCATTTAGATTTTGGTAGTTGAGAAGAGGTGCAAACTGTGTTTTCCATGCTAAATAATTCTTAGAGGTGAGTTTTATGGAGAAGGTATGATGAGAAGATGGAGAAGAAGAAGAAAGGGGAGTAGAAATAATTAGTGCAGATGAATTCATGGGCTCTGATGCCATGTTAAGATGGCCGAAGTGTATTGTATTATTCTTAAATAAATGGGTCTACAAGTCAGCTATTTATAGAGATGAAGACATTTACAAGAAGATAAGATATCAAAAGACACTGCCTAACAAACAAAAAACTAGATATTTGTTTAATAAAATAGAGGACGATGATGCTAACCTGCGCCCAGCAGTTTTGCACGGGACAGACAAAAGTGAAAAGGTCTCACGAGAGTAGAACAAAAAAAACATGGAAAGGTTAAAAGTCAAAACTTTCCCACGGTTTTCAAAGGTAATAGCCAAGGATTTTAGTTTCTGTTTCAAATTTCATTCGAATTAGTAATTAACTTCGATTCAAATTCCATGTTGAATTAGTATAACAATTGAGGGGTGAGAAATTATAATAATATACCTAAATTAGCAAGATATATATATATATATATATATATAGCAATACTAGTCCTGAATCCTAGAAATTCCTCTGCAACTCTCAAAACTTAATAATATTTAGCTGGATCAGTCGGAGATTAAATTTATGGCTGAAACCGAATTCTCCCAGGGGATAGATGGCATGCAGTTCCCAAAACCTTGGAAGCAGACCCCAAAACCTAATGGCAGAGGTATGTATTTAATCATCCTTTTCTTTTTTATTATTATAAATGCATTAATTAATCGCAGCAAGCATGTGGCTAGTAGAGTTTAAGGGAAAGAAAATTGTGATATGTATGCAGACTTGAATAGCCAAATTATTACTTGTTAAATTACAGTGAGAATGATATATAGTTTATTATTTGTATTTGTGATAGTGAGAGCAGTGAGCATTGGACGCTGCATGGTTGCTGTGCTGGGAATATTACTGTTCTGGTCTGGTATCTTATCGGAACTGAACCGCGACTCAAACCTGTCATCATTGGTTATAGGAAGTGGTGTGTTTATGCATTTTACTGGGCCTATGGTCTTCCTAAATATGTTCTCATTGGAACTGGAGGAGCTACATGCCAAAGGTAAATATTTGGTATGCTGGGCATATGTTGCTTTTGCTGCCGTACTGAGTCGTTCGCGTGAGCGTGTGCCATTTTTGACGTTCATTTCCACATTGGGAATAAACTTGATGAGTACTGCAGTGTTGGTTTCGGGTTTCTGCCATTGGGATGTGTTGTTTTGCGTCGTAATTCCTTGTTGGGTTCATCTCTTAGGAGCCATTCCATTAGAATGTGTAATACTCATCATTTTTGGTCTCTCGGTTGCCTTTTACCACCACCTACAACATTGCCATCCAAATACAGAAGCTCCTGACTCGCTTACTCTGCACCATAAACTTATGGCTAAAGGTACATTCAGAGTTTCCAATAGTTAGCTTTTTGGAATCAATATCATTTCGATTATTTATAATGTAACTAAATTAGAATGTTGGTGGATGCAGATAGCATCGGGTGGTACATAGTTTTTGGTGTGTTGGGCGTGCTCCTAACATGCTCGTCTGGCTTGCCGGAGCTTTTACCCACGTTCGATAAGG
>JBBPFJ010000269.1:0-67640 GCA_037975025.1 Excoecaria agallocha
GAGGGGCCCTGGCCAAATCTGTTGAAGAAAGGAAAAAATCAATGATTTTTCTGCTGATATCAGCAGGGAGCACAACTTGGTAGTTAATTCAGAAATACCTCAATATCGGCTTCCATCCTAACTTTCTTAGCCTGAACACCAAGCCGATCTATCATAAATGGCCAAATGAACATAATTTAGATAATCAATGGTAAACAGCAATTAATTCAGATAACCACATACCAAATAAATGCAGTGACAATCCTATCAAGTATCAACAACATATAGCTATTACCTTGGTTAACAGGTATGACTTCCTTATTGCTGACTATCTCCATGGTGGCTTACCAAATAAGATGAGATCAAGGCTTTTGTTAGCTAAATATTCATAAACAAGAAAGTGCTAGTGAAACAGCATCCAAAGAATCGAACCAAGAACTGCAGTCCTTCATCTAATAATTGTACGTCCTCCACCCCTTCAGATGAAACAGGCATATAAATTCAACCATCAATTATAGTATAAGAGTAATTATTAAATATTAGAATACCATTGCTTAATTACCTTTCAAATTTTTTATGCCGTTCTTTCTTTGGTAAGTGTGTTTGCCAACACAGACACCAATACTAACTGCCGCTAAGCAGATCATAACCAAACGCATAATGTATGAGATGATGGAAAATACTGGATCTGCCAGAGAATAACATACAGATAAAATAACAAATTAAAAATCCACGTTGATAATTAAATGAGATGGCAGCATAATGTAGGATGTATATGCTCGTCTTCTGCACAACAAAGTTTTGAGCCCAAATCTTATATTCTCTATGATTAGAGTTCCGAACCCACAATCACACATAAGTAGAGATGACTCCAACGTGGCTAGGATTTTATACAGGCAGAATTGTCATCTAAACATATAAATACAATTATATTCTTATATCTCCAAACTTGCATAATTTCATACTTGAGTTGGAACTTGTTATCTCTCAGAATTGCAGAAACTCTGATATGTCATCTAAAACATATAATGAACTATATTTTTATCACTCAAACCTTATAATATCTTCTATTAGTGGAGTTTAAACCATAAAATCCCAGACATGACTGCAATGTGAACACATGAAAAAGAAGTGCTAACCCCTGTTTTCATCAGAGTCAATGGCAAATGCAAAATCAGCATAACGAAGAAAACACCCGGCATTTCCTTCTGCAGCATTTCCTCAAGCACTTTCTCTATAGTATGTCTAAACTCCTGTTTTGAGTTTACATCGCCCCCGCATTTATGCTTCCATCCACCAAATACATTTTACTAATTTATCAAAACTAGAGAAAATCAATATATATGCAAGTAAAATCAAACTTAATTTCTCTGAATTAAAATAATAATAATAATTATTATTATTAATAATATTTTGATCTAAACATCTAACACTAATATGCAGCTCAAAGGCTCAACTACCGGCGTATTAGGCCAAAAAATAACAAAGAAAAAAGAAGATGAAAAAAAAAAGCAAAAGAATTTGGTAATAAAAAAAAAAAGCAATAACATACCCTATGAGAGGAGTGGAGGTGAGACCATTTGCACGGAGGTTCCGTCTGAAGATGAGGAGAGATGATGAAGAAGACCCCTTGACCATGGTGGTTATTACTATTAGTAGTATTAGCCACATTTCCATAGCTTCTAACGGAGTTGAGCGAGTCTGAGGGAGATAGCGAGGTAGATGGGAAAGAGCGAGGGAGAGACAAAATGAAGATAGAGAAATAAGAGGCCTTTTATACCTAGGGCAAATAGCAAATTACCAATGGATATTTAATTCGGTTGCAATTTTAGCAACGGAAATACCAACGGAATTCAAATTCCGTTGCCAAAATTGCAACCGAATTGTTTTCGGTTGCAATTTTAGCAACGAAAATTAAATTCCGCTGCTATTTTTGGACCCAAATTTTTTTCACCTCTTTGGGACCAAAATACCAATGGAATTGTAATTTGGTTGCTAAATAGCAACTGAATACATTTTTCGTTGCTATTTTATCAACGGAATTTAGTTTTCGTTGCTATTTTTGGACCAAAATATTTTTCACCTCTTTGGGACCACAATACCAACGGAATATTAATTCGGTTGCTAAATAGCAACGAAAAATTTATTCGGTTGCTAAATAGCAACGGAATTTAATTTTCATTGTAAAATAGCAACGAAATTAATATTTTGTTGCTAAATTTCGTTCCAAAATTTTTTTGCCATCCAATGCCGCCATATTTAGCAATGGTCATAGATTTTCGTTGCTATTTTTGGTTGCTATTTTTTGGCGCTAAAATTTTCCTCTTTTTTTAGCAACGGAATACCACAATTTTTATTCCGTTGCTAACAATAAAAAAATTCAACCAAATTTAGCAACGGAATTAAAATTCCGTTGCTAATTCAAATTCCGTTGCTAACTCAATTCGTTGCTATTTTTCCGTTGCCATTTTCATATTTTTTTGTAGTGTCTAATTCAATTTATTATGACAATTATTCCCTTTGACCAATGAAAAATTTCCTTCAACATGGTTAATTAAATTAAACCCAAATTTTCACCATTTTTCGAAAACTAGTGTTTTGCTCATCAGAATGCTTTGAAATTTTATCTTGCATGTCCAAATATATGTAGAAAAATGTGGTTAAAATTTTAGGTCATTCCGAACTCGTTTTGGTATAGTTCCAGCTTTGGAGGAAAATTTAGTCGTTCAAAAATTCGAAAATTCAAACTCATCAGAAAAATTATTTTTTATTTTCAAACACTAATTTGGACTATTTCTAGTAGATTTGGGAAAATGGAACATTTTTTGGAGGTCCCTAGAATATTTTTGAGTCCTACCAAACTTTTGGTCAATCATTTCTATGGTACCGAGCAAAATCTTCATTGTCTGTTTTGAGGACCTATTTGAGCTCGATTTCATCTCAAATTGTACCACCGGACTCCACTCGACACCTATTTTCTTATCTCAAGGTTAAGTAAAACTGCCTACTAGGTCATCTATCTTTAAAATTTCCTGACCTGAGCACATTTAATATTTCTGTACTTTTAACTTTTAATAAGGTTATTATTTGCACCCCAGAACATGTTAGACATGTCTGATATAAATTTTGGAGTATTACATGAGGTCTCGCATTATCATTAGTTGTCGTTAGTGCCGTTTGTTAAAAAAATGACTTTATTTTATACATTGTAGGGGTAAAATTGTGTTAAAAAAATGACTTTAGAGGCAAAATAGGCACAAAAAATTAATGGGCAAAATTATTTCAGGGCAAAAATTTTCCTTATCTCTTCTAGTAGTGGCAAAGTAACAGTGAAACTGCCAACCATGATAGTCATTGATGTCAGCAATGGCCCATTAGAGTCGTTTCTAAAATGAAAATTTTTTCTCACAATTTCTCAAATCCGAGGTATTTGCATGTTTTGCGATTTTGGCAAATTTTTAGTGGTGTAAGGGTAGTCGTGGTGGTGCCGGTGCCCAAGTTACAAGAGTCAATTAAAAAGGACAATTATTGTCGAACCGAAAGAGAAAAGGATAATTATTATTGAAAGATAAATGTAGAGAAATTGATCACTAGTTAGGGACCCATTAACAGTAATAATAATAATAATAATAATAATAATAATAATAATAATAATAATAATAATAATAATAATAATAATTGTCTTTAGCTTGTAAATTTTCTTTTTACTGTTAATGGGTTCCTTTATTTGCTTTATCTTTCAATAATTATCCTTTTTAAAATCCCCACACAGAAAAAATGAATTTGATATTTGTCTTCTGCGATGACCTAGAAAACCGCAAGTCATCGTCGATGTAATTAGGCTGAGGCATTATTTTTTGTCTGAGACTGATTGATTGCAGCAGTGGGAATCTTAATTGGTGCGCCCCAAATTGAATTCATTATCTTCAATGTAGCTACATTTTAAAATATGAATGAAGCCGATAATACTACGCCATTGTTGATATCACTGATTGCTCAAAAAGCTTTCATATATATATAATAAAAATTTCTTAATTTATTTTAAGTGTCCACCTTTAAATTTTAATTTAATAATAATTACATTAATTTTTTTAAGAAATAAATATCAACTTATTTAACAATTTAAATTTACGGTAAAAAAATTAAATATACTTTTTTATTTTTTTTGTTTTCACTTTCATGCACATTTTTTTCCTTTTTTTTATTACAACTTTTGAATTTTTTTAAATTTAAAGTGAAATTAACATGTATTTTTTTATTATTTTAATTGACATCTGATAAGAAAATTTCACTTTTTTTTTAATTTTAATATGTATTTATTAATTTTGGCTTTAATTGAATTTTTATTATTTTATATATTATTTAGATTTTGATAATTTGAATATGTATTTTAACGCTGATTTCGAATAAAATAAAATAGATAATTTAAGTGATAATTGATTAAAATAAAATATTTTTTATTAATTTTAACAGTATTAACATTAAACTAATTATTTAACAGTTTTAAAATATTAAATACGTCGAAAATAATTGTGAAAATTGTATTTTTATTTAATTTTAAATATTATTTTTCTAATTTTTAATAAAATATATCATCATTATATAATTTATATATTTTTAATTTTTTATATTAAAATTATAATTTATGTTCCCGCTAATTTTGAGATCTGATTTTGCCACTGATTGTATACAAATTTAAATCTTTATTTTATGCAGCCAAATTTAACATTAATGGCATCATCAGCTATCCGGATCGCTCCAACCCGGTTCAACCTCAGTAACTGACATTTGATTGACCGAAAATGGAGTTGAGCTACCATTAGATTGATTGTCTGAATGCAATTTGAGGTCCTGGCAATGGCAAAGTAACAGTGGAACTGCCAAGCATGACAGTCATTGATAACAGCAATGGCCCGTCAGAACCATTTCTAAATTGAAAAACTTTTCTCACAATTTCTAAATTCCGAGATATTTTCTTGTTTTGCGATTTTGGCAATTTTTTAGTTGTGTAAGGGTCGCTGTAGTGGTGTCGGTGCTTGCGTGAGAAGAGTCAATTAAAAAGGACAATTATTGTCGAACCGAAAGAGAAAAGGATAATTATTATTGAAAGATAAATGTAGAGAAATTGATCACTAGTTAGGGACCCATTAACAGTAATAATAATAATAATAATAATTGATTCTTGAACATGTAATTTCTGTTAAAACAGTTTAAATACACCTCAAGAAAAGTTTCTATGAATCAAATTAATTGTGTCTAACTGAACATGCAATCACTGTATAGTTGTATAATTCAATTTAATTATCAATATAATAACAATTAAAAGAAAATATAGAATTATGGTGTAATTCGCTTGCCCAGAAAAATGGATAAAAAAATAAAATATGTATTCGCAGCTGGTAAAATATTAAGTGTACTTGCAGCTAATTATATCATAAATTCATATATTACCACAGTTGCATTTTCATATATTAATTGTTTTAGGAAACTATGTTAGAATTCAAATGTCCGACTTCGGGTCCCCACACCCCACCAACACATGTTGAGAAATGCGCCCTATGACATAGGGTCGATTTAGAATTTAACACATGTTGAGAACTTATCATATTTTTGCAGAAAAATTATCTTAATCGATTTTCGACGATAATCCTTATCGAAATGCTGACGTGGCATACTACGCCATATGTCTGAACACACGCGTCATGACACGTCAACAATCGCATCACCAAAAGAGAGTATATCACACGATACATCAGCACGCCACATTATATTTCTGGATATACATGGCCTATTCCAGTGACGTGACTGTTGACATATCGTGCCACGTGTGTTCAAGCATATGACGCGACGTGTCTCGTCAGCATTCTGACAAGAGTAATTGTCGAAAATCGGTCAAGATAACTTTTCTGTAAAAAAATAATAAGTTGAGTGACATTTAAATAATGAAAAATAAATCAGTTAATTTTGGACAATTAGACGTAAGTGCAGTGATCATAGATAAAATTGACCCAACCAATTAACCAATGAAACACAGTTGCATTTTGTTTTTTTTTTTCTCAACGAAGTTAGTACTTGTTTATTTTAATAAATAAAAAAAAGACTAAATCAATTAATTTTTAGGATATTATTTGGCATTTTTTACTTCTTTAAATGGAGAAGTTTTGCCCAGATCGATCTAAATAAGATACATAGACCAAACCAATAATAAAATGAGATAATAATTAGTATGTATAGATATCAATAAACCGTTAGTTTAATCTATGTATCTTGCTTAGACCAGTTTAAGTAAGACCTTTTCTTACCATTTCCTAATCAGTGTTTGTCTTTTGCCTTTTCATCCTTCCCTTTCTCTCCTATATAATCTCTTCCATTTCTTTCTCATTTCGCCATCAAACCTCTTAACTACTCTTCACTCCCATTAAGCATTCAAAATGTCGGCATATCTTCCAATTTTGAATCAGTGGATTATAGATCCCATCCAAAACTGCATTGTTCTTCCCATCAAAACTTTTCTTCTCCCCATTGTGAATTGGATTATATATCTCATCACAATTTTACTTCTCCCTACTGTTATTAGTTTTATTGTGAAGCAGATTAAAAAAATCGCTGCGAAGAAGATTGAAGATATCATCAAAAATTACTTCGAGAAACTGATTAAACGCCTCAAATACGTTTTTGTCAGCATAAAACTACACACTTGCTATCCTTTCTGGTGCGATAGCATTGTCGAGAAACTCAAGAAAGAGACTGAGAAGCTGAAGGAGAAAAGAAAAAGGTTGAAGCAGTCCGTAGATCAAGCTGAAAGAAACGGCGAACAGATCTATGATAATGTTAACCAGTGGCTGAGCTGTGCGGAAACCGAAATTGAACAGGCCATCGCACTCATTCAGGGCAAAGAAGAAGCCAAGAAGAAGTGCTTTTTTGGGCTGTGTCCCAATTTGAAGTCTCGCTATCAGCTGAGCAAGAAAGCTCACGAGAAAGCTTTGGCCATTGAAGGCCTCAGGAATAAAGATCCAAATTCCTTGCCATCAAGGGTGTTGACCATGAACCAAGTTATGGATGCTCTCAAAGATCCAAAGGTTGACATGATTTTGGTGCATGGTACTGCAGGTGTGGGCAAGTCCACACTTGCAAAGGAGGTCCAAAGGAAAGCTTTAGAAGAGAAGTTGTTTGATAATGTGCTTTGGTTTGCTGTGTCTCAAACACCAGATCTCAGAAGCATTCAGAAAGAGATTGCGAAATGCCCAGGCCTCGAATTCGATGTCCAAGAAAATTCTACAACAACCGACCGATTACTTGAGAGGTCCAAAGCACTCATCATTCTCGATGATGTTTGGGAAAAAATTGTGTTGAATGATCTGGGAATTCCTTCAGATGCTGGTGAATCCGAAGGAGTGAAAATACTGCTGACCTCATGTCGCAGTGATGTATTAACTCAGGACAAGGGCAGAGAAAAGCAATACAAACTCGAAGCTCTAGAGGAAGAAGAAGCGTGGAAGTTATTTGCAAGCAAGGCGACTAACGCTAATGATCCAGAACTAAGGCCCATAGCAAGACAAGTTGCCAATAAATGTGGCGGCCATCCCCTCTTAATAGAAATTGTTGCAGCACGTTTGAAAACACAAATGGAGTTGACTTCATGGAGTGAAACCTTAGAGCAGCTCTCTCATTATACTGAAGATATGTTTGACAAAAAATTGAAAAACGCTTTCCATTCAAGCTATAAGCATCTGAGAGATGAGAAAGAGAAGTCATTGTTTTTGCTGTTTCCCTTCTTCGGGCAATCTAACGTCCCGCTTAGTCACCTTCTGACGTATGCTATGGGACTGGGTGTAGTGAACACTGACACCATCCAATATGCAAGGGTTAAAGTAAATAAACTGATTAAAAAGTTCAAAACCAAAAGCTTGTTGCTGGATGAAGACATTTCTGGCTACGTGAAAATGCACAATGTTCTTCTAGCATTCGCTCGCAAGATTGTAACCATGGAGAAACAAGCATTTTTTGGTACAACTGGCGTTGTGTTGACGAGATGGCCAGAAGAGGATTGTACTAGGATCGCTTTGCCTGATTGTATTATCTCTGAACTTCCTGAATATTTAAAATGTCCGAAAGCAGAGCTATTTACTCTTTCCACCAAAGATTTAGGTTTAAGAATTCCAGATTCGTTTTTTCAAGAAAGCAAGGAGCTCAAAGTACTGAATTTGACAGGGATGTGCTTGGAGATCCTCCCACCATCTCTGCTGTCCCTACCAAAACTTCGTTCATTGTATCTCCATCAATGCAAGTTGGACGATGTAGCCATGATTGGATATCTGAAGCGACTCAAGTTTCTTAGTTTTGAGGCTTCCCGTATTGTTGAGTTGCCAAGTCAAATAGGGCAACTAACTCAGCTCCAGTCACTAAATTTGACCAATTGCACTGAGCTCAAAGTTATTTCTCCCGGTGTTTTATCAAAGCTGTCCCATTTAGAAGAAATGTACATGAAGAGAAGCTTTGATGCGTGGGATCTGGATGGTAAGGCAAGTGTTACGGATTTGGATGAATTGAATTGCTTGAAAGCTTTGGAAGTACGAGTCCCGGATGCCAAGAAATTACCAAACAGCCTCTTCTCCAAAGGGTTGGAAAGGTATAGAATATTAATAGGCACTTGGGATTGGGATAGGACGGACATAACCTCGAGGACACTAAAGCTTAAGCTCAAAACAAGTATTGATTTGGAGGATGGGCTTAAAAAATTGTTAAGAGGGACTGAGGATCTCTATTTAGGCGAGGTTAAAGGAATGGAGAATAATGGGTTGTATGATCTAGATGAGGAAGGCTTTCAACAGTTGAAGCATCTTCACGTTCGAGATAATAATGTCATTCGATGTATCATCAATTCCGCATGGGATGCCTTTCCAAAACTAGAGACGTTGTCTTTGGCTTACTTAAACAGCTTGAAGGAGATTTGCGATATTGGTCGACTTGGAACGAAGTCTTTTAGAAAGCTGCGAACGTTAAGGATCACCAGGTGTGAAAATTTGGGGAAACTTTTCTCATTTTCTAATGCCAAATGTTTGTCGCAGCTTCAAGAATTGACAGTGGGTTATTGCCACAACTTGGAAGCTATTATTGCTAATGGAAGTGAAGATAACAATTGCAATAATGAAGTGATAGAGTTCCCTCTGTTGAGCTCATTGGATCTATATAATTTACCAGCTCTCAGAGGCATTTGCGAACAAACTGAAAATTACCTTCTTGGTGATAAAATGGTACGTCCGTATATCACAGTACTTTAGTATACTAGGCATTCACATTCTTTCCGGCTCATTACTTCTAAATATATTTCCTTTAGAGAAATCCATCTAATTAACAGTTAAATCAAACGAAAAATGTGTTTCAGTTACTTCTTCTTCTTCTCCCCCTTTTTCTTTTGTAACAATTGCAGTTTTCCTCGCTATCATGACACTAGCACAGATTTTGTAGCAAAAAAATAAAATGTCTTAGTGATAAGCATCAATAAATTAGCGATAGAAATAATAAAAGAAAAAAAACTGAGTTTCATCCTTAAAAGGAAGAATTGAAATTTAAAAAGAAAAAATTGTTTTAGTTCAAAGGAATTACAAAAGAAAATCATGTATTTATTAATCACAACAAAATGAAATTGTCCAAAATAATAATAATAAATTAAATTTTGTTTTTAATAAAAGTTAGTTTACGAAAACAAATATTTAATTCTATTGCTAATTCATCACTAGCTATTATATTATAAAGTTATTTTATTTTTCAATTTAGTTTTTCTGATGGATTACAAAATGATCAATAGTTTATTCCTAATAGCGACAAAATGGCATTTGTCGCAAAATATTGTCACTAAATAGGTTTTGTTTGATTAAATGGCTTATTAGATGCATTACCGATCCTAATTCAAAATGGTATGAGAATTTGAGGTGCTAATTGTTCAAAATGCTAGCGAGTTTATAATTTAGGAGGCAATTTGCAATTCCCCCTAACCTTTTTTTTTTTTAATTTGTCTATCAAGACAGTTATAAATTTAAGATACAAATATAATATTTTTATGCGTTATAATAGCAATATATATATATCATAAAAAAGAGATATAATATTATTTAATTCATATCAAAAGTTTATTAATAGGAAAAAGAAGACTTGATAATAAAATCAAATATTCTATATGAGCAGGTTTCTTTTCCCAATTTAACAAGATTGGGCATTAGGGATTGTAACAGTTTGGAGTATATATTTAAAACTTCAACTGTTAAAAGTCTTTTGCAACTGGAAAGACTTGAGATTGTTCGTTGTCAAGCAATGGAAGAGATAATACGCACAGAGATTTTTGAAGTAGAAGAGAGAGATAATATAGTCATACCAAAGTTGGACTTTCTTAAATTCGAAGAGCTTGGTAGTCTTGTTAGATTTAGCTATGGCTATTCTGTTGAATTTTCATCTCTCAGAGAAATGTATATAATCCACTGTCATGCATTGAAGAATTTTGTCACCAACAGCGCCAATGACATTCAACCACTTTTCAATGAAATGGTAATATGCTTACCTCTCTCTCTCTCTCTCTCTCTCTCTCTCTCTCTCTCTCTCTTTTCATACATTTCACTTTTTTTTATTTTCTCTAATTAACATTACCTTTGTCTCAATTTTTAGCTGCGTTTAATTGAAATTTTATTGCTAATGTCCTTTTCAGTTTATCTGAATAATGTGCTTACATTATTAATTAATAGTATATTTTTTTCATAGTACAATATATTATTGAATCAGGTCAATTTGACCTAATTTTGATTTGTTAATGGTTGTATTGATCCAATCAAATTTTTTAAAATTTAATTGGCTATCAAAACAAACTTAAAGGATCTATTTAGCTCTTCGGCTTAATTTTTTTAGACAATTTCTTAATATTTTCTAATGCTGTATGTTGGCCGTCTACCAGCAAAATGTCTTTTATATTGATTCTTTTAGACAATTAAATTATATATATATATATATATATATATATAGGTGTGCATGTGTGTATGTAACAAACACAACAGACCATTTTATGTCAGCTCATGTTGGAAGACATGATAATCAAATGAAACATTCTTTATGAGCAGGTTTCTTTCCCCAATTTAATAAGATTGGACATCATCGACTGCTGCAGTTTGACGTATATAATTAAAACTTCAACACTTAAAAGTCTTTTGCAACTGGAAAGACTTGAAATTGTTCGTTGTCAAGCAATGGAAGAGATAATACATGATAATATTGTCTTACCAAACAGCAATGGCTATCCTATTGAATTTCCATCTCTCAGAGAAATGCATATAATCAGCTGTCATGCATTGAAGAATTTTGTCACCAGCAGCTCTAATGACATTCAACCACTCTTCAATAAAATGGTGATATGCTTACTTCCCTTTCTCTTTCATACATTTCATTTTTTTTATTTTTATTTTCTCTAATTAACATTACCTTTGTCTTAATTAAAATTTTGAGCTATGCTTAACCAATAATATACATAAGATTATGAGTGATATATCTAAATGCTTAATAAGAAAATGGATAATCCATCCTACTAAATAAGGTTTTTTTTTTTTTATGTTTGTCAGAGTGGAACTTAAAGTCAACTCTTAACCCTCCTTTTAGTAGCCACCATACTGGCTAGTATCACTTAGTTGGAGCTTATATTTATTAAATATTTCCTCTATATTGGTTCTTTTAGACAAATTAAATTATGTGCTATATCTAGATCCGCTAAACGGACTGGGTCGGGTTAAAGCTGATCGGGTTACAACAATTCAATTTTTATTGTAAGATTTGATCACATAATGAAGCATGTATAAACAGGTTTCTTTTCCAAATATAAGAAAATTGACCATGAATAGACAATTGTTACATTCTTTTAATATATATATTCTATTTACTATATATAAATTATAAATATAGCATATACTCCCAATTTCATGAGCAGGTTTCGTTTCCCAATTTAACAAGTTTGGAGGTCGACAACTGCAATAGTTTGAAGTATATTTTTGAAGTTTCAACAACTAAAAGACTTTTGCAACTGAAAAGGCTTCAGATAAAGAATTGTCAGTTGATCGAAGAGATAATATTCACAGAGACATTTGAAGCAGAAAAGATAGTTTTTCAAGATTTGGACTTTCTTGAGCTCAGCTGGCTTCCAAAACTCATCAGATTCAGCAATGGCCATCTTATTGAATTTCAGTCGTTGAGAGAAATGAAAATAAGCAACTGTCGTAAGTTGAAGAACTTTGCCACCAACATTTCAAACAACTCTGCTAATATTCAACCACTCTTCAATGAAATGGTAATATGCTTACTTTCTTTTCCGATCTTCATATATTTCATCTTCTAATTTGCTCTAAATATTCATTGCTTTATTTCATCAATTCTTAGTTATGTTTAGCCAATGATTTATTTTTTGTGTGTTGTGGAGGTTGCTTATGTTTTACTATATGCTACGCACTACTGAGAGTAATTAATAATGGCAATGGCAGGTTATATTTCCTAATTTGCAGAAAATGGAAGTCTCTGAGATGTACAAGTTGAAATATATATGGCACAGTCAACTAGCAGATGATTCCTTCTGGAAACTTAAATCATTAAGAATTAAGAAGTGCTCAAAATTAATAGCTGTTTTTCCAACATCGAACGTCATCAGAAGATTCCAGAGATTAGAGGACCTGGAGCTGGATCGTTGTTTTAAAATGAAAGAAATATATCCATTGGAGGAGTTCAATTCTCCTGAAAATGTAGCATTTGAGCTGAGAAATTTGACTGTGAACGAGATGAGATCATTGAAGCGGATATGGAGTGAGAATGCTTGGAGAAATGGGGTTTCCACTTTTCCAAATCTAAAAGCAGTGGACGTTAATCTTTGTCGTGTTCTGAAATATGTATTTCCAACATATGTAGCTGGTGGTCTTTCGGAGCTGGAAGAGCTTAAAATAAGTTCTAGTGGGATGGCTAATATTGTTAGAAACCCAGAAATTGTAGACCCTAATTTCAAGTGGCTAAGGTTGAAATATTTGGAACTAAATGGCTCTGAAAAGGCAAATCAACTTTTCCTTTTGCTTGCAAAGGTATGATTTTCACTCTTTTATTTATTTTCTTATATATGTTAGAAATTTAACAAACTCTATAGATGAAGTCTTCTATGAAAGACTTTTATTCCTTTTTCTCTCTCTTTTTTTTTTTTCTAATCCACAGGTTTTGAATATCTAATTCAAAATTCAGTTGAAATTATTATAAAATAATGTTCTTGCATTCAACCCATGAAGAAACATTAGATTTTGAATTTTTTTTTTTCAAAGTTTTAACTATAAAAAATGATTGTTAATTTAGTGAAGTTTCAGCCATTGTCCATTAAAGGAAAAAAAGAGTAAAAATTTCAAAGATCAATGATTTCCCCCCTTTTTTTTCTTATTTATGTTTAGGTGAGTCCGAATATACAGACATTGGCTTTAGATGGCATTAAATGGACAGAGATGCAGTGGAGTGAGTTTCCCAACGGGAGTTTTTCCAGATTGAAAGTGGTTGAAGTATCGGATTTAGATGAAGATTGTGGTTTCCTTAAACGACTAGGCTCTTTGGAAAAACTTGTCTTAAAGGATAGTAGTTTGGAACAGCTATTCACTGCAAAACGACTACAATGCTTGGAGATTATTGGGGTGAATAATTTGAAGCATGTTTGGGAGGGAGAATCCCATCTTTCTCAATATCTTCAGATACTACAAGTTTATAACTGTAGCCATCTAATGACAATAGCAACTTCCGCGGTTTCTTTTCGAGATTTGACAGCTCTGCACATGTCAGGCTGTAACGAGTTGAAAAACTTGGTAACACCATCAACAGCTGAAACAATGAGGAAACTCGTGGAATTGAGAATTGAAAATTGTGAGATGTTGACAGAAATTATGGCTAACGATGAAGATAATGAGGAGCATATGATTACTTTCAATCAACTCGAGAGGCTGAGGCTTGATAATTTACCTAGGCTCAATAGCTTTTGCTCAGGGGATAGTACCTTTTCTTTCCCATTGTTGAAACAAGTAATTGTCATTGAATGTCCTAGAATGACGATTTTCTGGGGTGGAGACTTAACTGCACCAAAACTGGAAAAAGTACAAGGAATATTCACAGCACAAAAACATTCGGAAAGAGAACTCAAATTTTGGGACACAAAAACTGTAGACTGAGAAAATTGAGGTGCCTTCTCTTATTGGGCTGTGATGTGTAAAGGAAGCCCACAAGTAACAGATGCAGCCCATCACAAGAGAAACACACACTTACTCTGTTTTCACCTTTTTTCTTCTCTCATTTTTGCTCTGTAACTAACTGTAGGTGCTGGTTTATTTTTGGTTCAGCTGAGTAGTATTGTTATAAGCCATCATGCCAACTATACAGATCGGATGGCAGTGGATTCTTCTTTCTTAGTATAAATATTGCTTGACGTAATTTTTTCCTTAAGATGAATGAGAATTCATTTTCATTTTATTTGGAAGTTGTTCATGGTATCAGGGCAGCATTAGATCCACCGTTGCGATTGCTATTAGGATCGAAAATCGATCATGACAAAAGATGATAAGAAGCATGAAGATCAATATCTTCAGCTTCACCATTCAGATTATCCTGGTTTGTCGTTAGTTAGTACACCTCTTACTGGAACTAACTTCCTTTCCTGGAGTCACTCGATTCAAATCTCCTTATGAGCTAAATATAAAATGGGTTTTGTGGATGGTGAGTATAAAATGCCCAAGAAAACAGATCCTATGTTTAAGCAATGAAAGATAGTAGATAGCATAATATTAGCATGGATTCTCAACTCTATTTCTAAGGAACTGCCTGAAGCTTTTACGTATGCCACTACAGCCAAACAATTATGGGATGACATTTTCTGAGCGATTTGGAGAAAGTAATGGGCCACTAGTTTACCAGATTAAGCAAGAACTTAGTAACTTGAGGCAAGGAAATATGAGCACATGTAACTATTTCACTATTGTAAATTGATTCGAGTTATCAAATCAGATTAAAACTAACAAAATGGATTTGATTAAATCAAAAGATTGGACGGAATGCAATTTCAAGCTTGGAAGTACTGAGAATAGAACGGGACTCGATCAAGAACATACAACCTGAGCTCTTACCGAATGTGAAGAAGATTTTTGTGACTAGTTTCTTATTGGAATTGAATGTTAGCAAGGGGAAACATCTGGTGAATGCTGATGACCCCCAAACAATCTCTGTTTTTCAAAATCTACAAGATTTACAAGTATGGAATTTTAGCAGATTGGAAATTTTAGTGCCATCCTCGGTGTCTTTCCAATACCTGACATTTTTAAAAGTGTCAAATTGTGATGGACTAATAAATCTAATAACTGCCTCAACAGCTAAGAGTCTCGTGCTACTCAAAAAATTAGATGTCAAGGGATGCAAAATGATGAAAGAAATAGTAGGAATTGAATCAGAGGGAGAACAATATATGATTGATTTCAATCAATTAGAATATTCGAAGCTCCATAATCTACCAAGCCTCAAAAGTTTTTGTTCAGGTGATTATGCTTTCAGTTTCCCAAATTTAGCTGATGTGACAATTATAAATTGCCCCGAGATGAACTCATTTTCTCAAAAAGAGCTGACCACACCAAAGCTTAGCAAAGTTAAAACAGAATGGCAGCATTATGAATGGGAAGGCAGCCTTAACAATACCGTTAAAGCGGTGTTTACAAAAAGGGTACGTGCTAATCATTCGTGCATTAGTACGAAAAGGTTGTCTTTATACCTTTATTATTTTTCTTTTTATTTTGTTCTCGTGCTACTAGAATTTCATAGGCTGAATCGGTAAATTAAAGAATTTACACATCATGATTCTTTTAGGAGTTCTTGTCCACGCCCGATCTAGGCAAGTTTTAGAGCCAAACTATGCAAAATTGGTTGAAAAAAAATGAAGAGGATGGTGGTAAATATGCATAGGTGCCAACGTGCTGTTGATTTAGTACATACAACTTGTCTAATCTAGATCCACACGAAGAAAAACTAAACAAACTAATAAATGTTGTTCAGGAAAATATCTGCTTTCATATATTTGTCCTCGACCAAAGATGATATATACTTCCAGCTAATCATCAATCAAGGTGTAAATTGGCTGTTAGATGATAAATTGTAGCAGAATTGGTAGTGCAATACTGGTTATAAACCTACATTATCTGAGTTTTGATATAGCATTAATTACTTCACTTATTCACCCTGAAATTATGTTTTCTCATATGAAAAAACAGAAGGGGAAAGAGAAAGCAGATGAAAGATGAGCAGATGAAGACACAGAAACAACCGAGATTGAATAAGATAAGAAAAGGCTGAAGTTTCCGAATGAAGTTTTTCATGTATTTTTTTATCTGTACTTTTGACTCGTTTTTAAGAACTAATTCAATTACTATTTTCGCATTTGGGCCATTCTTTGGATCCAATCACATCAAAAAAGTAGGTGACTATAGTCCAATTGCATGATCATGATGAGACAAAAGTTTCTTATATAATTATTTGTTTTATTCCTTTAAATTCTGAGCATATATAAAATTGATTTAAATGCAAACTCAACATTTTTTTTATAATTGATCGTCTAGGATTTGCAGTCTGTTGAGAAATATTTGGGATGAATAACATTAATTTCATTTCATTCAAATGCCAATTGGAGAAAATATTGTTCTGAACTTGAAGAATTTGCTTAGCAATTTCAGGAGAAGCAACAGCGCACATGCATACAAACTCCACCTTTAGATGGAAAAGCCGACCGTATTGCTCAGCAAGATTTGCCAATCCTCTACAGCCTTTTATTTAAACCATTAACCCACTAATTTTAGAATCAACTAATTGCATTAACTACATTATTTCAATAATTACACTAACACCATTAATTTAATAACAATAACACTCTGTTTTGTTGTATCCAATCAATATATATATATATATATATATATATATATATATATATATATATATATATATATATATATATATATATATATATATATATATATATATATATATATAATTGGTGAGTTTTGATTGTGTTGATTTTCTGAAGATTTGTTCCCCTCGGCAGCCACGCCAAATTGCTTTGGTTTGATGGTTTTCAATATTATTTTCCCAAAACGCCCTCATATATCTTCATATATTACAATTTTATCCTACTACATATATTACAGCACAAACCATATTTTCTTCTTCTTCTTCTTCCTTACAGCCACCCAACCTTTCTCCCTCTTCTCCTATTTGCTGCACGCAGGGAGCATCATTTGCTGCAACTTTTTTTAATAAATTATTAAATATATCATTTTTTATAGGCATAAATTATTTTTATTCTCCATTTTATGCGGAAATTAATTTATTTATTTTATTCATATCAAATATTTAACTATGAAAAAAAAATTTTAATGCATAATTATGACTAATAAAAAAAATGTGATTGTATTTTAAATAAATAAATAATAATAATAATAATAATAATAATTATATATCGCTAATATATTAGCAACGGATTTCAAATCCAATCGCTAATTTAGCGACTAAATATTTTGTCGCAAATTTTTTTCGTCGCTAATTTATATTCTCAATTAGTCGCCGAATTACAATAATATTTAGCGACTAAATTTTCCATCGCTAAATAAAAACTTTTATGAGTCGAGACAAATATAATAATAATTTGGTAGCAACAATATTTTCGTCACTAAACCGTCGCTAATAAATATTCATAAAATGCAAATAAAAATGAAAATTAACTACGCAAAATAACATCACGAATAATGCAAATTTCATCACAATTCATTTATAATATTTTATTATTATTATTATTATAACATTCAGAATTTAATTTGTATAAATAAAATTTCTCAAATATTATTAATTTAAAAAATATAATATCATAAAAGTAAATTAAATTATGCAATACTTTACAAATAATTAGAAAAAAATTCAAACTAAATAATACTACTAATAAATGTTTATACAATATGCTACAAAAAAAACAAAACTTTGTAGTCTTCATCATTTGTCACAAGCAGCAACCAAGCACTTGTCTTCTTGTTCTAATAGACTTGAATACATTATAAAAAATTAGAGACAAGAATTTTCGCCCTTTCTACCTGAATATATTATATGACATTCAACTGAGATATATGGCCTAACTATATATTAATTTAGTTATTAAATTTATTGTTGGCATGGAATTGCAAAATATTTTTTAGCAAAAACATAACATACTTAGGAGAAATTCTTCAAATTTGGATAACAGTAATTGAGGACTTTTAGCAATAATACGTCCTAAGTTCTTTTTTTAACACCTAATGGCAACCATTGCAATACTTCCTGGTTCAATCTATTAAACAATTCCCTTTTTCAGCAATGCCAATATTTAGGCAACATTCCATTCATTTCAGCAATTAAAACCCTCCGTTCATATCCATTATTCTTTAATTGAAAGAAACTTGTTATAGATAGAACAATACCTGAACAAATGAAGCTGTATATCCATTCATATGTAAAATTTGCTCACTCAACAAAATTGGCAACATACCCATCATAATCAGCTCCTCTCCTCCACATGCGAGTACCTTCCAAGAGATAAATATTCTGATAAAATTACTTGAAGACAATTAATAGAAATATTGACATTTTTTTCCTTTTTGAAGTGTATGATCATATCATAAATTAAATAAAAAAAAGATATTGCCAAAAAGGAAAACCATTGTTAGATATCCATAATTAAATTCATCAACTCAAACAATAAATAGTAGCCACCTAATTTATAATTACTGCTTGTAACAATTACTACTTATCTTTAGCAGCTACTGATATTAGTGCCATTCAAGTCTGAAGTTTAGAGTTGGAAATCTAGTCATACCAAAAGTAATTACTGCTTTTAACCAAAAAGAAAAAGAGAAATCAGGAAAGAATTAAATACCCACTTATTTTATTAATTTTATCTTTAATTTATCCTTAATCCAAGCTTTAACATATTAGGAGCAAATCAACAAAAACTAAACAAAAAAAATCATTTTGATGGTAAAGTGAACAATAATCCAACAAAAATTCCCGCAATGCACAAGGCAAAAACACTACGAACCCACCTCAAAGTGAAAGCTCTCAACTGTTTATAATCCTCATCAGATTCTAATCCTCATCTTAACTTCAACCGAGTTAATAAGAATAAAAATAAAATAAACAAATAAAAACACAAGTTCATCAGGTTATAGAAGGCATGCACTCACAAAATGAAATTGACAGTGCTGCAAATGCTCAATGCTTTTAAAATTTGCATACCTCCACTCTAGGATGTTGTTTTCTGCCAAGTGTATCAACAAAAGCAGGCACAAGCCTTGGATAGTGAAATGATGTCAAAAGGATATTCACAACTTGATTCAAATAATCATCCAGCAATATCTACAGCAGTATAAAGAAGCAAGAGAATGCTGATCAGTAAAATTCAAATAACTGTATTCAAATTAATGAAAATCAACAAGTCTATCATTGTTTTTGAAAAGAATATGCATTTGAATTGAAAAGCTTTTATAAAGCCATAAGGTAAGGTAGTTAATCAAGAAATAATTAACTACTACGTGGCAATTCATCCCCAACCAGGTGAAAGAAAAGGGGAAATCTTCTTAATTCTCACAACTTCCTGTATAGGTATTTAAACTATCATTCATCCAAATCTAACGTTTTAGAAACCTTCAGATTTCTGAATGATGGAATCCATTTACATATGTTACATGAATCACTAACAAGATTTTGATATGTTCTAAGGAAACTCAATATCTTTTATAGTATCGATTCTAAAAACTTGAAGTAACATTAATACAATATGAAGTGAAGTATGGTTAAATCACAACACAACCCAAAAACTGAATCCTGAATCTGAAATAATTATAAATTATGCAATTTAAACCAAAATAATTTCCAATACTAACATTAATAAGTTGATAGATACCCGTATCAAGTTCTTCACAAAGATGGTAATCAAAATATAATTTCATAACAGAAACTGAAAAGGTAAAGATAAATCAAAAATGGAAAGAACCAAGGATAAAAGTACACATTATGCTTTTCTAGTAAACAGGTTCTCTGCATGATGTCAAGTTACTTCCCAAATCAGTACTTCTAATAGTCTATTCTCCAATAATGGACAAGTAATGAATAATTTGTAATTGGAATAACCTGATGACTTAAGGTTTTGGGATGATAGTTTGTTCAAAAGGCTCATGATAAAGATTAGCTTCACTAAAATAAAGTCCAACATCTAAAAGCAAACAAGCAAATTCATCATCATAAACACCTCATATTTTTTCATCAAAAACAAGAAAATAATTCCTTAATAATTATAATCCCTAAACAGATAGTAAAACTAACTTTTCTAACTAAAAAAAATGATTTAAAAAAGATTAAATCAAAACAATTCTTATATCTGGATTGTCTTGACAGCATCACTTGCAGACAACTTGAGCTTGAGTTAGTCTTACCATACCAAAGAGACCCACATCTGAAAAGATACTAAATGAATACAAAACAATATTTTAAGACCATTGCTGTGAATATAATCAAAATAACGTGAACTATGGAGAGAAATTTATGGCAAATGTTCTCTGATTCTAGGCTAAGATTGCGCAGAAAATACATATAAATGATCAGTCTTTTGATTTAGCAGTAAAAATTCAAGAATATTGACATAAGTTCTCGACTTCAAGTAAATTGAGATCTGAGTATCTGTTCTCTTTAGCTTTACTTTCTTTCACTTGACAGAAACAAAGAACAAAATAAAAAGGCAAGCAGTATAGAAAGGAAAGGAACAGAAAGAACAAAAAACTTCATTACAACAGTGGTAAGCACATATTCTAATCCAACTTCAACAGAACATACATTTTTATATTACAAAATATAAAATATTAATTATTTAACAAAAACCAAAAAGCACGTTTAGAAAGAAAAACTCCAGGAACACATGACATGATACAGATCTTAATAGGAATTGTAGTATACAGCAAAAACTTACGTTGAGAGGAATGGAAGCAATCACTTTATAAGAAAAACTCATGTTGAAAGGAATAACATCAACAAGAACCGATACTTGAATGAAATCCAGGTTCATAGAACTTCACAAGCCACGTATCTGAACCAATCTCTATAGATAACAAACGATCAACCCAGTTCAGCGAGTTTAACAGGACCCATAGCTTTCTTAACACCATCAATGGTAACAAATAAATCAGATCGGAAAGAGTCAAAAAGATCTGAGAGTAAATATATCTAACAAATAAAACCATCAACAAGTAAACACTTCTGAAAAAAAATCAGATTGGATTGAAATCAAATATGAAAAAAAGAGTTTATTTTTTCACAGATCCAACGGATCAAAGGCAAATGCAAGCTTAGATACCTTTCTTCGACAGGGCAAACTAGGGAACAAAAAAAATTGACAATCGAACAAGATCTACCTCTCGTAGGTGAGCTCCGGCGCTGGTCAGTCTGTTGATGGGGATATCGACGGTCATAAGCCCGGCGACGGCGATGGCGAGATTTGATCGAGCTGATTCAACGAGAGAGAGGCGGAGGGGAGAGAGCGGCGGATGAGATAAGTATGTAGGGTTCTTTCATTTTCTATATATATATATATATATATAATTAAACCGGCAATTAGTCACATTATTTTTAATAACATATTAATATATTTTTAAATTAATATGTTAACATACTTAATTAGTCACTTTAATAATAATAATAATAATAATAATAATAATAATAATAATAATAATAATAATAATAATAATAATAATAATAATAATATTGGTTTTTAAAACATACTTTAATTAAAAATATTAATTCAAAAATTTAAAAATAATATTCACTCATGTCACATCCTAAATAAATTGATACTTATAACTGGGTATCCAAAATACTACTCACACATATAAACAACATATTCTCAGTGGTTGGAATTAATCTGCATAATGTAATTATAAAATAAATATAAGAATTAATTTATTATTATTATTATTATTATTATTATTATTAAAAATATAAATTTTCTAAATAAATAAGTTTAGATTTTGGGATAATTGACAAAAAATTATTAAAAATATAAATTTTCTAAATAAATAAGTTTAAAAAACAGATCAAGTATTCACATATTGAACTCACTTCAAATCTCTCTTGATTATGCTCTACTGAAAAATACATCACTGGTATAATAATCCATGTTTTAGATTAACAAAAATTATAGAAAACCAAAGCTTTTATAAAGTATAGGAATAGAAATGTCTTTACTTATACTCCAAATAAAAATAAAATTTACCCAAAAAGAATTAACAACCTCTTTTTTGCAATAAAAACTAAACTTATAGACCTTAAAAATTAATCTTTACCGTTCAACATTAACAACAAGGAGTTTTGAATGTACTCACCAAAAATTAGGCCAATCTAAAGGTAAATGATTATCCGATCATCTTCGTATACAAAACTGATCATTACTTAAAAAATCCAGAAAATAGCCTCTTTTTTGCAATAAAAACTAAACTTACAGACCTTAAAAACTAATCTTCACCGTTCAAAATTAACAACAAGAAGTTTTGAATGTACTCACCAAAAATCAGGCCAATCTAACGGCAAATGATTTTTCAATCGTTTTCGTATATAAAACTGATCATTAAGTAAAAAATCCAGAAATAACTTATTTTTTACAACAAAAACCGAACTCACAGACCTTAAAAACTAATCTTCACCATTCAAAATTAACAACAAGGAGTTTTGAACGTACTCAACAAAAATTAGACCGATCTAACGGCAAATAATTTTTCGATCGTCTTCACATACAAAATTGGTCATTATGTAAAACATCCAGAAAATAACTTCTTTTTTGCAACAAAAACTGAACTTACAGACCTTAAAAACTAATCTTCATTGTCCAAAATTAACAAGGAGTTTCTAACATACTCACCAAAAATCAGGCCAATCTAACGGCAAATGATATTTCGATCATTTTCGTATACAAAACTGGTCATTACGTAAAAAATAAAAAAAAAACAACCTCTTTTTTACAACAAAAATTAAACTTACAGACCTTAAAAACTAATCTTTATCATTCAAAATTAACAATAATAAGTTTCGAACGTACTCATCAAAAATCAGGCCGATCTAATGGCAAATACTTAACCGTTGAATCTTCACTTACATTATTCCGTATAAAAGTTGTTCAATGTGTGTGTGTGTATTAGAAAATTTATTCATTTAGAAAAATAATATAAATTAAATTGAAGAAAGTAAATTAGAAAATTTATTCATTTTGACTTGCATGAGTTTAAGTCTTGGATTGAACTCTATTATCTTATTCAACTAAGTAATAAATTAAGCTTAAAATCATATACGCATTAAATTGAAACGGTAGAGAGATGTGAGGGAATAGAAAATTTTATTTTTATATGTAGGGTAAATTTTTGAAATTACTAAAATGCCCCTACCAAATTTCATCATTTTATCCTTGTATTCAAGGATAATTTTATAAATATATATTTTAAATTTTTTAATAATTTAAAATTTGCTCAAAATTTTAACAAAATAAAAATAAATTATAAATTTTTCATAATCATTTTAAATGAAATAATAAACTTTATATTATTATTACATAAATATTTATATTTATTATTTTTCATAATATGACTATATAATACTTATAACAATTACTTTATTATTATTATTATTAAAATGTAATTTTTTTAAATAAATAAGTTTGTATTTGGGGATAATTGATAAAAAAATCAATAGAATTCCTAATAATTAATATTTGATTTAAACTTTATAAAATAAAAATTAATTACAAAATTTTTTATTATTATTTTAAATGAGATAATAAATTTTATAATACCATTTTATAAATATTGACTTTTATTAATTTTCATAATGTGATAATATAATAATTATAACAAGTAGTTTATTATTATCAAAAATATAAATTTACAAAATAAATAATTTAAATTTTGAAATAATTGATAAAAAATTATTACCAAATTATAATATAATTTACAAATTTTTGTTTCAAAATAAAATATCAATTTCATATGATCTATATCAAAAATACATAAAATAGTAAAAACTATTTTTTATTTTATTTGTGACGGATTAGCGAGCACATAGTTTCGTCGCTAATATTTTTAACTAAGATCTAATACAATTAGCGACAAAAATTTTCGTCGCTAAATCGTCGCAAAAAGTGGCTCGATTTTTTCCCTCCAAAATTAGCGACTAAAATATTCGTCGCTAAATTTTCGAGTACTAATTTTCAAAATAAAAAATTAAAAAAATTAGCGACGGTAAATTCGTCTCTAATTCTGTCGCAAAACACGGCGCATTATTTTTCCGCCAGTAATTAGCGACTGTTTATTAAATCCGTCGCTATTTCATGGCAAAAAAATGAAAAATAACCTTCCCACGACGGAATTGTATAATTGTCGTGAATCCGTCGCTAAATTTTCGACGAAGGTATGGCCGTCACTAATTGATATTTTTTTGTAGTGATAAAAGTATTGCTGCTTGAGATCTCTTGGAGGTCGGAGTAATAAAGTATTGACTGAAATTGAGTATAAATTTGAGAGTTTAAGTGCCTATGTGGATGAGAAACAGTCTACAGAAGGACGAAATAAAGAGTATGTCAGAAAAATAAAAAGGAATTGTATAATGGGTTCAGATAAATGGTACAGGACACAAAGATACCTTGATTGGATTGTCATGATTTAAAAATATCATTGAGCAAATTGATAAAAAGTTGAGGTTATTTAAGATGCTCTATATACCTGTTAGTGATTCTTTTATAGATGTAGGTATTTGATTGCACATTTCATAGTATTAGGATGGGCTATAACATTTGCATCATATAAGAATACGTGACAGTATTCTATTGCCTACATGAAATCCTACATTCATTGCATAGCATTTCATTTTGTTTGACAACATCTGATCTGCTTCATACTGTGTGTATATGCCCCACTTGATAGGATGAAACTGACAAGGGATATGATGAGCATAGGGACGACCTAAGAATGAGACGTGAAATAGTGTACTAGAGATTATTTTCTGTATCTGATGTAGCTCTTATAAGTTATTGGCCGTGTCAGTTAGATTTGCTAACGCACCGACCACCTTTGTGAATGAATAGGAAAGAGTTTTTCACCTTTACTTAGATCCATTTTAGTAGATTTGAGTAATCATTATCTGGTATGTTCTGAGATAAAGAAAGAATATGATAAGTATTTGAGAATTGTTCTGCAAGTATTGAAAGAAAATCAACTATCTGCTCAATTTGGAAAATATAAACTTTGGTTAAATGGGGAGTTCCTAGATTTAGCCGGGTACTATAGAAAGGTTAACGAAGTAGCTGAAACCCTCAGCATAGGAATCCGTATTTGATAAGGTGAATGCACTTAAATGAATATGTATAACTGAATAATAAGTATGTTTTCGGTTCTTCAAGCCGTAAATGTCAATTTAAGTTTGGCTCCAAATGAGGGTTATAAGTGAAACCGATATTGTATCTCGGGGTAGGAAAAATGGTTCGAAAAGAGAATGTTTGTGTGAGAGTCATTGTGAATAAGTTAAAAGATTCTTACTGAAGCTCACTGACACAGTAATACTTTGCATCTTGGAAATCATCAGATGTACCAGGATTACAAGCTTGGTATTGAAAGTCAGGTTGAAAAGTGCAAGGGGATAGATATTGTAAGTGAATGATGTGTTAACAAATGAAAGTGAAGCATTATATTCCTTCTGGAATTGCTTCGATGTATAATGATATCTGATTTGAAATGGGATAATGTGATCAGAGATTCTGTTATCGGATTGTCTTTTCTTCAAAGAGAAAATATTTTATGTAAGAGATTAGAGATAATCTCAACATTAGCACGGTGATCTACCCTTGTACTGATGGTCAGTC
This sequence comes from Excoecaria agallocha, assembly GCA_037975025.1. Classification (NCBI taxonomy): domain Eukaryota; kingdom Viridiplantae; phylum Streptophyta; class Magnoliopsida; order Malpighiales; family Euphorbiaceae; genus Excoecaria; species Excoecaria agallocha. Next base: position 25,961 of record JBBPFJ010000269.1, read on the forward strand.
AGAGTGGATAATTTCGTTAATAAAATAATGATTGTGAAAAGTATTTGCTCTTAGTAGAGTCTGTATGTGACAAGAATATCAAGTTCAAGAGAAATTTGACTCTTATTGAGGTATTGTCAGAACGAAAAATGACGAGTCTCTTATATTGGACTTAATTAAGTGGAAAGAAATAAGTAAGGTTTAATTAATTTGATTTGAAATATGAAAGAAATCTATACATAGGGTTATATGACCAATGGAAAGAGAGTGATAAAAGTTTTTGATATCAAGATTGGTTAGCTTAAAAGTATGTGGGTTTCATTAACAATGATGCTTCGGAACCATTGAATGTTAGAGAAGTTTCGATAAGACAACTCCTCTACTCTTTGATATAAGTAAATTTCGAGGACGAAATTTTTTTTAGTAAGGGAGAATTGTAATGGCCTCAACATCGGGTTAGCTGTGACCAGCATTTTCCGATAGTAAATAGTATTTTTTGGGCAGAAAAGTACACCCGAAAATCAAAAATATTTTATTGGACTATCGGAAAATATTGGTTATGGTGAGTTCGGGGTTGAAATTTGAAGTGAAACCGAAGTTAAATGAGTCTCGAAAAGTAAAAAATATGAAAAAGGTAACGAGTCAATTTCTCTGGTAGGAAATGTGACTTGATTTTGTGTAATTTTTAAAAATAGTAAATAAATTCCGACTATTGTCATAATTTGTAGGTCTTCGTGAACTTTTATGGAGAAATTCCGACTATAGTAAATTAAATTTACAACTTTTTAACTGTTTATTGAATTATTTCTCAATAATTCAATATTTCAATTAAATATGTTTCATAATTACTTTCTAAATTAATCCATAAATCACATAACTTCCATAAAAATTTATGTGAACATTAGTCATCAATTATTGTCATCTTTGCTTAATTTATGAATTATTTTAACATAATTCATCATATACGGTATTTACATACACTTAACAATTCTCTAAAGTTTCATAAATTTTATTAAAATTTATAGACAATTTATTTTATACTTGTTATCATTATATAACATAATCAATACAAAGTCTCTATTTTATCAATTATATTATTTAATAAATATTCGAAAAATATTCATATAACTTTCTATAAATTTCATAATAATTTATAGATACATATTATTCCATCTTTTTTTTTATCAAATTAGGACTTAATTTCATCAATTTACAACACAATAATCCATTTCCTCCAAAATGGGATTTTTGATTCCTAAAGAAAATTTTTTAATAAATTTTCTTAACTCAATTTATACACTATATTAGGCTTAATTAAAAATTTAATTGAACAATCATAACATTAATTTCAATTTTAATCAATAATTCAATATTTTTTTCTTAATAAATTTAAATAAACAATTCCACAAATTAAGGAAAAATTAAAAGATTTCGTAGTCATATACCATAACGATCGAATTCATTTCGATTTGCTTAATAATTTGCTCACTGGACCGGTCGCCATAGCATCGCTGGAGGTTCGCTAAAATCTCGTCGATGACAATCCGACACTGCCACCTTGTAGATCGGGACCTCTTGACTTTATTTTCGGTGGTTACGCACTTTAAAGAGCTACGGTGTAGTCGAAATCTACGCCGGAATACCTTGTTATACCCATTTTCGATCTACCCCATGCTGACGAGTTAGGACGATTGGTTTATATGGAAATGGTAGTCTAATCGCAGTGAGTCTAATGGTGATATTTTTCTTGCCTTCTGACATTGGAGCTGACCGGAATCATAAAGGGAAGTTGGATTTTTTTTGTAAAAACAAATAAAGAAAAAGGGAAACAAAAACAAACGGTATACTTACCGGAGAGGAGACGACGATTGGCCTGCACGGTGAAGCCGTATCAGGCTATCGCCCGTGTCGGGCAGTCAATCATCGTTCTCAGCTCCTCCGCTTGCCTCTCTCTTTCATCTATCTTTTATTTTCTTTTTCTTTTATTTCGTTTAATGTACCCCATTCTCTTATCTTTCTATTCTTTTATTTATTTTTTCTTTTATATCTGACCGCTTTCCTTATTGTTTTTGTCTTTATTTTCTTGTTACAAATTTTGAAACAAGTTGTGGCCAACATCAATTGTCATGACTTGGTCTTTTTCTTTTCTTTACATGTGAGCACCTTTTTGTTTTGTCTTTCTTTTTAATAACCTTATATGGCCATTTGTGGCCAACATTCGACTGCCTCTTTTTTTTTTTACATATATATATATATATATATATATATATATATATATATATATATATATATATATATATATATATATATATATATATATATATATATCCATAATTTTACCATTTTGGCCCCCGATACTTTTTCTCTCACTTTCAATGCTCCGATTCATTTTAAAATAGATTTCATAATTTTTATCACATTAAAAATAGGTGGAACACAAATTTTCAATTCAATCGGAGTCCATTATTGGTCCGATTTAAATTTATCAGTCCAATTCGACAATTACCGGTGTCACAAAAAAATTTAATTCTCGTTACCAAAATATTCTCCATAAAAATTCATGAAGACCTGCAAATTATGACAATATTCGGAATTTATTTACTATTTTTAAAAATTACACAAAATCAAGTCACCTTCCCTACCAAGGAAATTGACTTGCTAATTTTTTCATATTTTTTACTTTTCGAGACTTATTTGACCTCAATTTCACTTCAAATTTCAATCCCGGACTCACCATGACCAATACTTTCCGATGGTCCATAAAATATTTTTGAATTTCGGGTGTACTTTTAGGCCTAAAAAATACTATTTACTGTCGAAAAATACTGGTCACAGCTAATCCGGTGTTGAGGCCGTTACATGTCCCCTGTCAAACAGTTCTATGGGAGATCGAAGTAGCAGTCTTGTGGCCATATCACTTACTGGTTTTTGTTGTCGGCAATATCTTTCACGTTCTAACCTCAGACATGGAGTGAGTCAATCAAGGCGGTTTGTTGGTCACAAGAGATCATGTTTTCCCCTAATATTAGTGAGGTGCAAGCCATAATGGACTGAGTATTGAAGAAACATCCTTCTTGAGAGGCTGGAATTAATTTTGTAAAGCCTCAGTGGAGACATCAATCGGAATGGTTCATCGATCGGAATCAGAGAGTCATCAGCCCTGGGCTGGAATTAATTAGCCTTGAGAGGTATTTTTGAGACATCGATCGAGATGGTTCATCGATCGAAATTAGAGAGATATCAGCCTTGGGCTGGAATTAATTAGCCTTGAGAGACATTTTTGAGACACCGATTGGGATGGTTCATGGATCAAAATTAGAGAGACATCAGCCTTAGGTTGGAATTAATTAGCCTTGAGAGGTATTTTTGAGACATCTATTGAGATGATTCATCGATCAGAATTAGAGAGACATCAGCCTTGGGCTGGAATTAATTATCCTTGAGAGGTATTTTTGAGACATTGATCGGGATGGTTTATCGATTAGAATCAGAGAGACATCAACCTTAGGCTGGAATTAATTAGCCTTGAGAGGCATTTTTGAGACATTAATCGGGATGATTCATGATCAAAATTAGAGAGACATCAGCCTTAGGCTGGAATTAATTAGCCTTGAGAGGCATTTTTGAGACATCGATCAGGATGGTTCATTGATCAGAATCAGAGAGACATCAGCCTTGGGCTGGAATTGATTATGTGAAATGCCTTTTATTTATCGTAAATTTATATTTTTCTTTCTAACCTATTTGGGAAGCTTTATTGATTTTCCTTTGCTAATGGCTCTTTGGACTTCAGCCAATACATCTTTTCCTTCCTTAGAGGACTCGATGATTGATGAGTTAAGAGCCCTAGCTTTTCTAATCCATTCTTTTGATTGTTATCCTTGTATCTGCTGTAGGCATAGATCTGTAAACAAACAATATTTTTTTAGAAGGAGGTGGAGTTACCTGACGAGATCGTTGTCTGTCTTGCTTTTGCTTACCACATGCCTTTTGAGGGGTGTGATTGTGGCTAATGGAATTTTGATTATGCATTTCGATTGACTCATCCTCCCTTCTTGCTTCATCTGGGAAAACCTTACATGGTTGGTTAGTCATCCCAAGGTCATTTGTTAGGTGTCATTTCATTTCTCTATTTTAATGGCAGTCGCTTCGTTTCTCGTAATTTGACGGTTGATTTTCTTCTTTTGATGCTTCGGTTTCTGGACTTGCATTACTGAGTTCCTGATGCAAATTTCCTCATTAATGCCTTTACAAGAAATTTAGAGTTGCCTATGAAAGAGGTTTCTTTCCGTTCTTTTTTCATGCTATCTGCTTTTATTTCCTCTTATAATTATACTTCTTCAAGTCTGTTGCTTCTTGGCTGTTAAGTTTAACTATGAGGCCTCCAGACTTTCTATGTGTTATCATTCAGTCTGCCATTTTAGGAAGATGAATGAAGAAAGGACCCCTTGTCTTGTCTGGATGTGGCTTGTGTTAGCAAGTCATGTGATCTGCTGCCCCGATGGCTTTTTTCTCTTGGCCCAGGGCTTTCAACTAATCATGGTTATGGATATGTATCTGTACTTTCCTCTCTATTTATCCTGGTGCCATTCTATTATCAAGAAACTGTTATAAGAGGTGGTCTCATTGCAAAGGCAGTGATCGAGGTGGCAGTAAGGCTTTTGTCCTCCTTTCTCCCTGTTGTCTCTCTTTTTTATTTTTTCTCTTCTTGTGATTAGCCTCCTTCTTCTATTCTTCTCCTCCTTTTTCTTCTGCCCTCTCTTTTCCTTTCTTTTTCCTTTATTTTTTGTTTTTTTGAAGGGAAAGTGGAAGGCTTCAGCCGTGCGCCTTTCCAAACAAGAAGAACGAACCCCATCGACAAGAATGCTATTTATGTAAACCATAGGAAAACCATTATCTATGTACTTTGTACTTTTAAATGAATTTATTTTTTTTACTGTAACATATCTATTCTTTTCCATTCTTTTTTTTGTTGTGTCTTGGCATTTTGTGGCGACAATAAAAGGGAATTGCTAAAACTAGTAAGGAGACAATGACTTATACCAAAATAATGACGATCGAATAACACTTATCTTTTTACAAAGGTGTTGCATCATCCCGAATGGCTTATCGCCCTCTTTCCTCATCTTTAAATAGGTTTTTTAGTTTAGATTCTCTCTTGGACGGTGGCAATGATCGAATTTTTATCGGGGAAGTCTCTTCATTCTCTAATCGGAGATAATGGATGTTTTATTTGATGACAATCTACTTTTAATTTGCATTAGTCATCATGAAGAGACCAGTGGGCTGGCTTTAGATCTGTTGCCAATGGATCGGGTCAGCGATGTGCGTGCTGATTGATCATTAGTTTTGAGGGAAAGAATGAGAGGGTGGTATCTTGACTGTTCGACTACTTAACTGCTTTAGCCTCCTTCATATTTTTTTAAGCACTTCCCCCTTTTTTAACAAAAGGTATGCAGTAAATTGCGTAATGGGGAAGTTATCTTTGAAATCATAAAAAATGAAAGTTGCTTGTCTTTTTAGCTTTTTCTACGAGTTCTAGTCTTCCTCTTTCTTTTGCTCTCTGTGCTTCCTTTTTAGGTTTTGACTAGGGACAGAGGGGTCTTTCCAAAAATAATTTTTGAATATGGCTCAAATTCTTTCGTAAAAGAGAAAAAAACTTTTTGCTATGGTTGCTTTCCATTTCGGGTAAACGTGACTCTTTTTACAGAATAAGCTATTTATCATTTTTAACTTGTTACATTAATGCATAATGATGATTTTATCGATCTTTCGATCAAAATATCATATGTTTTTGTTGCTCTTTCTATCGGGATAGCCCATGCTTTCATCAATCTTTCAATTGGGATAACACATATTTTCGTCGATCTTTCGATTGAGATAACACATGTTTTCGTTAATCTTTAGCATGATTCTGTCGTTCTTACATTCTTTTCTTCGAAAGAAGATGCACTTTTAGAGCCTTCTTTGCCTTAATCGCTTTTCTTGTATGACTTATTTGGGTCTTATTTTACCCTTTCCTAGATTGTTTGGAGGGGAGGCATGCTTTTTGCATCTTTTTCTCCTTTCTTTAGCTGGCTCTCCTTCAGTTGTCTTCATCCACAAGGGGGTGATGCCGGTACTGCTTTTTCTTTGGGATCTTCCTTCTCCAATCCGACTTTCTCTTTTTAGTACCTTTTATACTAGTTGGGCTCGTGGAAGGAGAGGCATTTCTAATGCAGTCTTTTGGCTCTGGCGTACCTAATTCGCTTGGAGACATAGAAGGGGATGACCGTTTTCCTCTCCACATAATGTTTTCTAATATGCTGCTTCGGAAAGTCCCGTATTCCTTTTGTGCGTCAGACCGAAGGAGGGATATTTCACTTCCATTTAGCCTTAGTGCTTGGTTTTTTGCTTTCTTTTAGCCTCAGAACTCCGCTCTTACTTATCTAAATGTTTGCATATTCTTAGGGACCTTTATAGAGTTTGTGTGTGTTCTTCTTCCCCTTATGGCATTTTGTACTTGCCATTTGATGATTTTTCATATAGTCTCGAGGACTTTCATGGAAATCTTGCATCCTTGTAGTGTGGTGGTAAGTCTTCATATTGTTTGCAAGTCGTGAGACTGGGCCTTTTTACTCAGTCATCAATTCCCAACGAAAGCACCAAATGATAATTCACAAAATTTCATAGAGATAGGTATCTTTGTCTTGTAGTAAGGAATAGATAGGCTTGAGGAATAAAGGATTGGCCTTGATCGGGCCTCCGTATGTGAAACCTACAAAGACACTTAGCCTAGTGGCCCCGAACTTCAGCATTCTGATGTTCAAGTTAGCTATCGGGATGATAAAGGATAGAAAGAGAGATTAATTTACTAGGGGAGAGATTCTTGGGGACCTTTATAGAGTTTGTGTGTGTTCTTCTTCCCCTTATGGCATTTTGTACTTGCCATTTGATGATTTTTCATATAGTCTCGAGGACTTTCATGGAAATCTTGCATCCTTGTAGTGTGGTGGTAAGTCTTCATATTGTTTGCAAGTCGTGAGACTGGGCCTTTTTACTCAGTCATCAATTCCCAACGAAAGCACCAAATGATAATTCACAAAATTTCATAGAGATAGGTATCTTTGTCTTGTAGTAAGGAATAGATAGGCTTGAGGAATAAAGGATTGGCCTTGATCGGGCCTCCGTATGTGAAACCTACAAAGACACTTAGCCTAGTGGCCCCGAACTTCAGCATTCTGATGTTCAAGTTAGCTATCGGGATGATAAAGGATAGAAAGAGAGATTAATTTACTAGGGGAGAGAGAAAGAACTAAAATTGTCTTTCTAGGATAAAAACCTATTATTTATAGCTTCGAAAGATCTTGGAGCAGTGTTCGCAATAGTGTCTCTACTCTGCAGCAGTCATGGTCTATTTCTGTAGGCAGCAGTGATTAAATGGTGGCATGTATCAGACTTTGTCAGTGAGACGTCCTGTCTGATTGGACAACCTCGATTATTGGGTTTTCCTTATCAATTGGGGTGATCTTAATGGGCTTTTTCTTGGGCTTTTTTGTGTTATATTTGGGCTGTTGGCTTTATTTTTTTCGGGTGTTATCAATATCAAAAGGAGCACTACTCTTGTGTTCAACGGCTGCAAGTGGAATACGAGCCAATTTTCCTAATAAACAACTAGAACAAGGAGACAAACAATTTGAAGAACTAGAAATTAAATTGGATTTTGATAAAAGTTGAAGCTTTTTTTGTTGTTGGGATGACCAAGACGCACATGCCACTCATGAAGGATTGGTAATTGAGCTGTCAAGGCTTGCTTGGAAAAACGTAGAGTATACATACCCGACTTACTGGGTCCTTGCATCAGTACCTTCCTTGTTTGTTGATCCTTAATCAATAAAAAATTAGGACAAAATTAAAAAAATATGAGTCGTCAGAAGACAATTTTTGAATAGAAAGTAGATTTTTTATAATGGAAGGAACACATAAAACATTATTTAATTTTAAGGTATCTTTAGAAGAAGAAAAAGAAGTAATACATACCAGTGTGGATAATTGGTAGGCCATGACCATTACCTACATGAAGAAGATCATTACCAATATAGTTAGTAGCACCACTAAGAGACTGAACATCAAGAGTAATGTGGTAATTGGCAGTAGTGTTAGGAAACCAATGCATAGGTTGATTTTGGTGGAGATCCAACACGGTATAGTTAGCCATAGGTTGGAAGGGGCGAGTGGAGTTTTAGGAATGGTGAGGCATGTAGGGTGGAAAGGTTTGATGTCTATTGGGGTTTTGATTTTTTTTTTGGAGCATAGTGATGACGACAAGTAAAAGTAGTGTGATTGTGGTAACCACAGATTTGATAGGGGCCACCACGAGAAAGTTGATTATTACCATTGGTATTATGAGGAGTGGATCCATTATAACCTCTTGGATGAAAGGAGGTTCCAGTTGGTGTTGGAAGGATTGGACTTGAGTTCTTGAGAACCATATTTGCTTATGGAACAAGAGTACTCTGTATATGGTTTTTAGGTGCTACCAATTGTCCATGTAACTCTTAAAGGAAACAGGTTCAGTATGTAGATTAAGAGCAGTAATGATGCTATGAAACTCAAATCCAATATTGCAATAAATAATCGCATTGAATTCAGCAGGAAAGAGTGGCTTGGCAGCTGCTTTATGTTCATCAGCAAGAGCTTTTGCTTTCTGTAAGTATTGAGAGACAGACAGATCATTCCTTTTGAGTTCCTAAAGCTCAATGTGAAGTTGTAGTTGTCGATTTTGAGATATTGAACCGAAGGCATTTTCTAGTGTCGTCCATATCTCACATGATGATGTAAGTCCAATAACGTATGGGAAGATATCTTTTGTAAGGGAGGAGAATAACCAAGAGAGTAAGATCTGATCCTTTTTGAACCATAGTGCATAATTGGGATTGGGAATTTGGATTGTGTTGTCATCAGCAGAGGGAATAGTTTTTGCTGGTGGGGGAGAAGAGCCATCAATGATACCATGTAAATCTTGATAGTTTAGAATAGGAATGAATTGTGTTTTCCAGGTTAGATAATTTTTTGTGTTTAGTTTGACAGAGAAGGAGTGGCTTGAGGAGACAGTAGAGGATGTGATGGTAGAAGAAGTATAGGGAACAATGGAATTTGCCATTTATAGAAAGACAAGGAAAGGCTTTGATACCATGTAAAATCTGATGACAGAGAAATAATATTGATGGGAATCAATTGTATATCTCTATAAAACGTATCAGCCTATCATATATATACTGCTGGTAGTGTATGAGTACAGTGTGTTTGTTACAAATACGGACTTAAGTAGTAGGAGATAAATACAATCAGTTACAAGATAAATAATATAAGGAAAACAGAGTAATAATCCGGAACAGAATATTTCTCTGACATCTTCCTTGTGCCCCGCCAACTGCATCGAAATACACACGATTTTCATCAACATTTGGACCTTCAATTTGAGCTCTTTCCTCTCTAAGGGCCACAATCTTACCCTAAAGTTGACATTAAGATTGAATTAGCAAATCAAACTAATAAACTAAATATTTAAGTCTAACTAACAATAAACAAATATCCAAATGACAAGCCATTGTACATCAAATCATGCAATGGAAAATATTTATGATCATATTGAATAACTATTATATGTTTTGATTAAGTGCCGGTAGAGTCGAGTACTTTTTATGTTAAAAGGATTTAAAAAACAAAAAATAATGAAAGAGATGTGGAAATATATATATATATATATATATATATATATATATATATATATATATATATATATATATATATATATAGTTCTACATTAAACAACGAAATCCATTTTTTTTTTATGTTAAAAGGATTTAAAATAATAATAATAATAATGTAAAAAAACGAGTGAAACTAGTTGATTTTGTGGCTCGATTTGTTTGGGCCGACTTACAGAGGATTCAAACACATCCAACCAATTTACACCCTGCAAAAGAAAGGTCACTTAAAACCCAACCCAACACCACTCGGTGCCATCCATTTAGCACCTATACACAAGTCAAAAGTAGAAAGGGCTTTAATTTTAAATATTAATTAGGAAGGTAATAAATAAGGTGTCTGGTCAATTTTTTATGCAAATCTTAAAGTCCATATTATAATTGTAAAGAAAAAAAATTTTATTTTCAATAGTCAATTAAGTTCTTATAATTCGGTTGGACAAATTTCACCTTTAAAAAATTAAAATTGAGCCACATTATAATTGCCTATTAAGATAAAATATGTTGCCTATTTTCACCATATTAACATGTTTATGTGATTATTTATTTCTCCTAATTAGCATTTTCAATTGATGATTTTGCTCCTAAACATGGATTACCGTCGTATGGTTTGATTAATTTGGTAGTCTGTGTTTCATTGGCAATTCTAATGGTCAGCCCTTCGTCTGCTACTTTTGATGTAAAGGTTTCAATGGGTGAGCTACAACAGATTTGCTCTGGTAGGGAAGATCCTGCCTTTTGTTTCGTATTTCTAAAATCAATTCCTCAAATTTCTAAAGTTGATCTTTGTGGTTTTTGCGGAATCGTTCTAAATATAACGCAGGATAGATGCTTGGAATCATACGCTATGATTCAATCACTACTCGATGAGTAGTCAAAGCGTGCATTACACTTGCATTATCAACCTGCACGTCAATCTTTCTCCACCCCCTTTAAGAACCGCTCCCGTCAGTTTCTATATCAATCTCAAAAAATAAAATAATAAATAAAAATAAAAATAAAAAGACCATTTTGCCAGTTGTGAGCTTTACGCTGCATTAACCCGTCAATACGTTTTGTCAAGATGCAGTTTATTAATGCTTAGACTCCCATTTTCCAATCGGAATCTTTCTTTCTTGGAAAAAAAAAGAGAAAAATTCTCTAATAATTGTGACTAATATAACCAGAAGTAATCTTTTCAATTAATTACCCTAATAATTAGAAAAATATTATTATAAAATAAAAGAAGTATACAAGATACAATAAAATATTATACTTGCTCGGAACAGCCATTAATATATTTTGATAGGAATTTATGGTGTTTAATGAAGAAGCTGAAAAATATTTTCATTTTTATTTGTTTGAAACAACTATTGTGTAATGCAAATATTCCAAGTTGGCTGAAGATGCAATTCATCTTCTAAAATTTGACAAAAATAGTAATTAAATCTCTAATATTTATTTTAGTGCAATATTTTCCCCAAAATTTATAAATTGGGTCAATATCACTCCAAATTGACAAATATGTTATTTTAACTATTTTTCTTCTATTGACTACTTAACAATATACACACACATAATGGGCAAAAGCATTACATATTTTTTCTTATAAATATCAATACCAAATTCTTCCTCTATCTTATAATTGTAAGACCAAAATCCCTCTTAATTCACATTCATATCTTCAACAAAAAAGATAATCTTTTCTACAATATCACAATGCTTTATGTCCCTTTTATGTATTTTCTTGTTATGTTCTCCTATTTTTCTCTTCTAAAAGCCATTGATTTTAATATCACAGTTGCCATGGATGGTTCTGGCAATTTTTCTACCATAAACCAAGCCATAAATGGTGCTCCAAATAATAGTTTCTATCGTTATGCTATACGCATAAAAAAAGGAGTTTATAAAGAGATTGTACATGTTCCACAAGAAAAATGGAATATTACTCTTGTTGGTGACGGGATAGACGTTACTGTGGTTTCTAATGATAGAAGCAACGGATCAGGATATTCAATTTCAAACTCTGCTACTTTAGCCATAGACGGTGATGGTTTTTTGGCAATTAATCTCACCGTGGAGAATATTTCCGGTGCAAAAAATCATCAAGCTGTGGCGCTTCTTTCAAATTCTAGAGAATCCACATTCTACCGTCTAGCAATCAAAGGCTACCAAGATACCTTATATGTCAAGAGCGGTCCACAGTTTTATCGCGAATGCTATATTTATGGAACAATAGATTTTATATTTGGAGAAGGACCAGCAGTTTTTCAAAATTGTCAAATATTAGCTCGTAAAGCTCTAAAAGATCAATCTAATGTAGTGGCAGCCAATGGATGTGACCAAACAGATAATTGTGGCTTCTCTTTTCATCTTTGCACTATCACAAGTGATAAAGGCTTGATAGGATTACAAGTACCAACTCCAACTTATTTAGGTCGGCCATGGAAGATATATTCTAAAACTATATTTATGCAATGCAATATTACAGAGGTGATAAATCCTAAAGGTTGGTTGCGTTGGAACCAAACTTTTGAAAAGACATTATTTTATGGGGAATTCGAAAATTTTGGAACAGGAGCAGCAGTGGCAAATAGAGTCAAATGGCCCGGAGTACATTCTGTCCTAACAAAGAACATAGCTAGAGAATTTTCTGTTTCTGAATTTATAGGAGGAAACTGGTTAGTTAGTCTTGGTATTCCATATGCTGGAGGGCTAATTTAGAACAAGTACCTAGGTTTTAATTTGTTATTGCTTTCCTTACTTATTTTTAAGGGTTACTGTATACATCTAATGAAAGCATGAAAGAAGGTTTCTTAATATTGTAACATTACCTTTTTTTTTATAGATGATAATTAATGTAAAATTAAAATTTTAATTATGATTCATTTGATGAAAATCAAACCATCGGTTAAAATAGTTTCCAAAACCAACGTGGGTACACGTCCACGGTATGATTCATAGTCTCGACCACATTATAACCTCAGAATACAATCATACGACCCCGTTTTTTGTGCTTTATTTATATTGATGATTTTGTTTATCTTATTTTATCACTAAATAATAATAATAATAATAATAATAATAATAATAATAATAATAATAATAATAATAATAATAATAATAATAATAATAATAATAATAATAATAATAATAATAATAATAACTTAGGATTCATTAGGTTAGGAATAAAACCAAAGTATAATTAGATAAGAATCGTTTCATGGCTATTTTTTAAGACCATTTCATAAATAAAATAAATTCTATAAATTGAAGAATTTATTAAATGATTAAGTGTGTGTATGTATATATATATATATATATATATATATATTGTATGTAATTATTTATCAATGAAATGGTGGCCACCGCTCAACCAAAGATACAAAAGATTTCAATAAAATGGTGTTTGCATAGCAACGCTTGGACATGACAAGCATAGACCACAAAGTAATGTGTCATTCTCTTAATATCCAACCTAAGTACAAACCTTTAAAGTAAAAAAAAAAAGGAACCACGCGCTAGAGCAACAATTAGCCATGGTCGAGAAGACAAATACTCTATTTAAAAATGGGTTTATTCGAGAAGTTTTATACTCAAATTGTTAGCTGATAACTACGAATTATAACTATTTTAATAGTATGTTTTAGGTGTTTAATATGTTATTTAGTGTTAATTTATTTAATTTTATGTTTAATTTCTTAATTTTTGTGTTTTTGGACTTAATTGCATAAATTGGTGTTTTTAGTTGTGAAATTGAAGAAAAAGAAAGATTTAAGGGCAAAAGAGAAAATTCAGATTTTAAACGATTTTTGAAGACAAGGATTCGTATGTTTACTCCAGAAGCTAGCCACTCGGTAGAGTGAATTCTCACTCTACTGAGTGAGGCATGAGAAGCAGGGCAACAGAAAAGGCTTACTTAGTGGAGTGAATTTTTACTCTACTGAGTGGGAAGATTGTTGTTGAATTGGATTACGACACTACTTTTTATTTCATTAAAACCCAATTCCTCTCTCATTTAGGAAGTATCAAGACATCAAAATTTCTTCTTTGGAGGCTATTTAAGCAGACCTAAGCACCAGACTTTGGAAAAGGAGATATAATTACGAATTTAACTTTTAGTTTGGCCCTAGTTTTAGTTTTCTCAATTGTAGAGTAGTTTTAGCTTAGTTTTTCTATTTTCTTAGTTTTTAGTTCTCTAAAAGACTCAAGCTTTCTACTGGTGTTCCAAGAAGTCATCAAGAGCAAGTTTGAAGCTTCAGAAGTATTGTATCTCTTTATTTTAGTTTTTCTTTTATTTTAATCATGTTCAGTAAGTACATAGTTTTCTTACTTTTGCTAAAGGATACTTGAATCATTAAATTTTTATTTAATGACTTAGTTAGTGCTTTAATTCAATGCAAGTTTGATTATTTCTTAGTTTTGAACAAATTCTTATCTCTGATTGTTATTAAGTTGATTATTAACTTATTTGATTAATAGTTGATAATTAATTTAAGTATGATCTATGATATACATGTTCTTGGGTTAAATCATTAGTATTGATACATGATTATTTTTTGAATTTGAGATAATTGAGCGTTGGTAAGAATGGATTAAAACTAAGAAAAGTTGAACTAAGAATAGATTGAAATTAAGTTATTTTGAAAAGAGTTTAATGGATGTCTAGGATTTTAAAATCGGATCTTTATGCTATATATTGGATTATTCCTAATAAGAAGATTTAATGCTTAGTATGATAGTCTGAATAAGATATCTGAATTTATTTAACTGGTTTTTTCATAATTACTTGTGTTATTTTTGATTTGAGTCATTGCAATGGAAGTTAAGGCGGATAGTCCCTTTAGTAGAAGTGTTTTAGTTATTGCTCTGTTCTTAATTTATGTTAGTCTAGTTTTAGTTTTTGTTTTGCTTTATTGTTCATTTAGTTTAATTCTTACTTTCAATTCAAAAACTTAGGAAATAATCTCAGAATAATTCAAGTCAAATATAGATATTTTACTTAGCAATCCATATTCCCTTGGGTAAGATATCAGGGTCTTAATTTTACTTTCCTATAGTATTAGTCGATCTAATACACTTGTTAGATATCAATCAAGGTTTTTGGGTCATTGCGGGGAACAACGATGCTGTTAATTTGATATCTTTGATTTAATATATAGTATGAGATTTTTATTTTATTTTTGATTTGGTATTATTCTTCAGAGGAAGATTTTTAAGCATTTACAACATGATGTATGATTATGTTCAAGACTATGAATTGGTTCTCTTGAGAGCACAAATGAAAGATTTAAAGAGAGAGATGCAAGAAATGCAATATTCGTAAGAGGCTAGTGTCTCTAAAATTTAAGTCTTTCTTAACTTGCTTACGAGTAAAGAGAAGCAATTTAGAGCTGAAAAAGAAGATTAGATAGCTAGAATTAATTCTCAAGAGGAGAAGACCAAAGACCAAGAGGCTATATTTGTAATGGCCTCAACACTGGTCTGGCTATGAACAGTAAATTTCAATGGTGAATAGTGCATTCGGGCCTTAAATCGAACCCAAAAATAAAAAATATTTTATTTGATCATTGGAAAATATTGGTCATGGTGAGTCCGGGGTTGAAATTTAAAGTGGAATTGAGGTCATATAGGCCTCTGAAAGTCAAAAATACGAAAAAGGTAGCGAGTCAATTTTCTTGGTAAGGAATCTAATTTGATTTTGCATAAATTTTTAAAAATAAAAAACGAACTCCAAAAATTTTCAGATTTTTCAGTTCTCAATGAAATTTCATGTAGATTATATTGGTATAAAAAAATAAATTTTTTGGCGATATCGACAGTTGTTGAATCGAACTAGTTCGATTGAATCAGACCAGTAATGGACTCCGATTGAACCAAAATTTTGTGTACTACCTATTTTTGGTATTCTAAGAATGATGGAATCAAAATTGGAGTGATTTGTAGTGAGAAAAGGAGAAAAATTATTTAGGGCTTTGAATTAGGTTGTTAATGGGCTTTAATTAATTAATTAGGCCCAATAGCCTAACCCAAGCCCATTACCACTCAAAATATCAGATATAAGAGGAAGAGTCTGGAATGGACCAGCATCTTCTTCCTCCTCTCCACGTCCTCTCTTTGGCCGAACAACTCTACCATTTTTGCTTGAGTTTTCTCTCATTCTCTTTCCATCTCACACTAAATTTAGCCTTAGGATAGTAAATTCCACCTCTCTAGTCGAGCTTAGTGCCCTTCTCCCTTCAAAAGAAGGAAGAAAAGCAAGGGAAATCAAGAGAGAGAATTTAGGGGTTCATTTGAGCTAGTGAAACCAATGAGTTAAAATTCTTTTCAAGGTGCCTACTAGTATTTTTGGGTGCCTAAATTTCATTTTTGATGTCAAATTTAGCATTTGAGGTAAAAAAATTAGAGTTTTGATGTGTTAATGTTTCAGCCTCAATAGGAACTCAAGGAGAAGTGCAAGCTTCCAAGGCTAAAGGCAAGGAAAAGGAAGCTCAGGCAACCTAGAGTGAGGAGGAAAGGTTAGTGGCTAATAAATCTTAATATTTTCTTTGATTTTGGTTAAGTAATCTTTATGTAACTTAGGGTAAATATGATAAAATGGTGTTTAATTGAAATCGATGGTAGATTAGTGCTATTAGACCTTAAATAAGTGTGTTTAAATACTTAAATGAATTGTTAAATGAATGTATGGTGTAGGTACTTTGTTGGCCGAATGAAACCTCAAAGAAAACTAAGGCTTATTTTGTGAATTTTGATGAAATTATGCTTCAAAATTATAGTAGAAATGAAATAACATGCCTAGGAATTTTTGTGGAATTTATAGAAATTAAATAAATATTTTAGAGACAAATTCCCAATTATGTAAGTAAGGAAATTAATGAACTAATGTGAAATAATGTGCAAATTGATGAGAAAGTGAATAATTTTGGTGGATTATGGTAGAATAATTCACAAATTATATAAAAGGAATTGAAAATAGTAACTAATAAGTAAAGCAAGTATAATTAAGTAATGAAATAATAATAAAGTAAAGATTTGATTGAAATTTTTGTGAAATTATGCCTTTAGAAATAGTCTGACAGTAAAAGTCTAGCTCAGGATATAATTGGCTAGTCATAGGGACATCTGTACTGCAATGCAAGTCATGACGACTTGCTTTGCTATGGTAGGATCACTGATCTCCATGGCTTCTGTCTGTATTTGATATATGTTATGTGAAAAAATGGTCTTTGAGATCATTTTTCAGTCTGTATGTGGCCCATGGGGTCCACGTCCCGAGTATCCGGTCTGGGAATTTCTTTCGGTACTGTACTAGGGGCATGAAAGTGAAAATAAGTCAAAATAAGTGAAAAAAAGATAAAAATGAAGTTTTAAGTGGAAAAAAGACTTAAATAAAAGAAATAAAAAGCTTAGGGGCAAAATAGTAATTTTGTTAAAGTGGGTAATTAATAAGTAAAAATAAGTAAGAAATAGTTAACAAGGGCAAAATGATAATTTTGGAGTCCTAATAGTGTCCAAAGATAAAGTTTCCATGGTATAAGGACTAAAATGTAATTTTACCCGAAAATGGTAAAATAAAGAATAATTGATGAATAATCGAAGAAATTGTATAATAAAAATGAAAATAAATGACTATAATGGCAAATTTGTAAAATTTGAGACAAAAAGGACAATTTTGAAATTTAGTAAGGTTTTAAGGACTAAATTGGCAATTTGCCAAAAGTTAAGTAATAAATAAGAATAAGTGTAAATAGTATAGAAAACAAACTATTTCCCACTTGATTTTGAACAAAACGTGTTTAATCGTATTTACTTTGAGAATTTAATCATATAATCTTATCATAATAGAGAAATAAATTTTGTTAAAGAAAGTATTAGGATTGTTAGCCACCGCTGGACATAATTTATGCTCAGCATGTAGGTTCTGCTGCATGCAGGTACTGAGCTGGAGGAGCAGTAATGCACAACTAAGAGAAGTTATTTTTGTTGGGTAACTAAAGTAGGTTCTGGCATATATATATATATATATTTATTTATTTATTAGCTGTGGCATGTATATAAATAGACAATTATGTATAAATACATGATTATGTAAGGATATGTAGATATATATGTGTGTGTGGATATGATCTATTTGTGTATGATTTAATGGTTAATTGATGGGAGTTTTGGAGAAACGAAATGTTATTATTGGGAGTGTTATGCCTTTGAGAGGCTGTGTGTTGTCTGCATTTCAGAGGGTTAGTCAGTTTTCTAGCCGTTATATTGCTAAATTTTTGCAAAATGAATAGTGATTTAGGACAGATATCACTACAAAAAACTGTCAATTAACGACTAAATTTAGCGACAGCATTATTTTCGTCGCAAATTTAGCGACAAATTGGCGACTGTTTTACAATTCTGTCGTGGGGAGGATATTTTTTAATTTTTTGCGATGAAATAGCGATGGAATGGATAAACAGTCGCTAATTATTGGCAGGAAGTATACGCGCCATGTTTTGCGACGGAATTAGCGACGAATATTTCCGTCGCTAAATTTTATAATTTTTTATTCAGAAATTAGTTCCAAAAAATTTAGCGATGAACATTTTAGTCACTAATTTTGGAGGGAAAATATAACGCCTTTTTTTGCGATGGTTTAGCGACATAAGTTTTTCTGTCGCTAATAGTAATTTGTTATAGTAATACAATTATCAACGGAAGTATTTTGTCGCTAATCCGTCGCAAATAAATTAAGTAATAATTTTTTTTAATTTCACTCACATTATTTATGTATAGTTTTAAGTAATTTTAATATAAACCATATGAAATGAATATTTTTTTTGTAACAGAAAATTAGAAATTATTTTATAAGTTGATAATATTTTTTTATCATTATACCAAAATCTAAAGTTATTTATTTAGAAAATTTATATTTTTAATAATAAACTAATTGTTACGATTATTATATATTTGCGTATTTAAGATTAAAAAAAAATATGTATAAAACAGTAATATAAAATTTATTATTTCATTCAAAATAATAATAAAAAAATTTGTAATTAATTTTTATTTTATAAAATTTAAATCAAATATTAAATTATTAGGAATTTTACTGATTTCTTTATCAATTATCCCCAAATATAAACTTATTTATTTAAAAAAATGACATTTTAATAATAATAATAATAATAATAATAATAAAGTAATTGTTATAAGTATTATATAGTCATATTATGAAAAATAATAAATATAAATATTTATATAATAATAATAATATAAAGTTTATTATTTCATTTAAAATGATTATGAAAAATTTATAATTTATTTTTATTTTGTTCAAATTTTAAATTATTAAAAATTTTAGTTATATATATTTACAAAATTATCTTTGAATACAAGGATAAAATGATGAAATTTGGTAGGGATATTTTAGTAATTTTAGAAATTAACCCTACATATAAAAATAACATTTTCTCTTCCCTCACATCTCTCCACCGTTTCATACAAATTGAACAGCTTTTATACGGAATAGTGTAAGTAAAGATTCAACGGTTAAGTATTTCATTTAATTAGAGATTTAAGATCTCAATTGAACATAAATTCAATTAAGTGACTGAATTGAAAAATTTTGATAAGTTAAGAGGATTAAAATATTTTGTTTGTCGAAGAAAAATATAAATAAAAAAGGTGATGATAAAAAGATAAATGTATAGGCTATTTTGGACGGTGAACATTAGTTTTTAAGATTTGTAAGTTCAGTTTTTGTTGTAAAAAAGAGGTTGTTTTCTGAATTTTTTAAATAATGACTAATTTTATATGTGAAGACGATCAAAAAATCATTTGCCGTTAGATCGGCTTGATTTTTGGTGAGTACGTTCAAAACTCCTTGTTGTTAATTTTGAACGGTAAAGATTAGTTTTTAAGGTCTGTAAGTTCAATTTTTGTTGTAAAAAGAGGTTGTTTTCTGAATTTTTTACGTAATGACCAGTTTTGTATATGAAAATGATCAGAAAATCATTTGCTGTTAGATTGACCTGATTTTTGGTGAGTATGTTTGAAACTCCTTGTTGTTAATTTTGGAGGGTGAAGATTAGTTTTTAAGATCTGTAAGTTCAATTTTTGTTGTAAAAAAGAGACTATTTTCTGGATTTTTTACATAATGACCAATTTTGTATGTGAAGACGATTGAAAAATTATTGCCGTTAGATCGGCCTGATTTTTGGTGAGTATGTTCAAAACTCTATGTTGTTAATTTTGAACGGTAAAGATTAGTTTTTAAGGGCTGTAAGTTCAATTTTTATTGCAAAAAATAGGCTATTTTTCGGATTTTTTACGTAATGACCAGTTTTGTATACAAAAACGATTGGAAATCATTTGTCATTAGATTGGCCTGATTTTTGGTGAGTACGTTCAAAATTCCTTGCTGTTAATTTTGGACAGTGAAGATTAGTTTTTAAGATCTGTAAGTTCAGTTTTTGTTGCAAAAAAGAGGCTATTTTCAGGATTTTTTACATAATGACCAGTTTTGTATACGAAAATGATCGGAAACTCATTTGCCATTAGATCGGCCTTATTTTTGGTGAGTACGTTTGAAACTCATTGTTGTTACTTTTGAACGGTAAAGATTAGTTTTTAAGATCTGTAAGTTCAATTTTTGTTGTAAAAAATAGGCTATTTTTTAAATTTTTTACGTAATGACCAGTTTTGTATACGAAGATAATCGAAAAATTTTTTGCCATTAGATTGGCCTGATTTTTGGTGAGTATGTTCGAAACTCGTTGTTAATTTTGAAAGGTCTGTAAGTTCAGTTTTTGTTACAAAAAAAAGCTATTTTCTGGATTTTTTATATAATGACCAGTATTGTATATAAAGACGATCGGAAAATCAATTGCCGTTAGATCAGCCTGATTTTTGGTGAATACGTTCGAAACTCCTTGTTGTTAATTTTGAACGGTGAAAATTATTTTTTAAGATCTGTAAGTTTAGTTTTGTTGCAAAAAAAGAGGTAGTTTTCTAGATTTTTTACATAATGACCAGTTTTGTATACAAAGATGATCCGAAAATCATTAGCCGTTAGATCAACCTGATTTTTGGTGAGTACATTCAAAACTCCTTGTTGTTAAATTTGAACGGTGAAGATTAGATTTTAAGGTCTGTAAGTTCAGTTTTTGTTGTAAAAAGGCTATTTTCTGGATTTTTTATATAATGACCAGTTTTGTATACGAAAACGATCGAAAAATCATTTACCGTTAGATCGGACTGACTCGATAAATATTAATAAATAAATGATTCTAAATTATATTAAGAGTAAATAAAATTATTGGTTTTAAGTAAATCACAAATTAACACAATTTAAGTTATATAATAATAATAATAATAATAATAATAATAATAATAATAATAATAATAATAATAATAATAATAATAATAATAATAATAATAATAATAATAATTGATTCATTTCTTTTCTAGAGTTCCTAGAATTCTCTTAACCGATCTAAAATTTTTATTCGGACTCGGTAATAAAATGAATATTAAATAATGAGAGTAAATAAAATAAACTAAATATATAGATTGAATTATAATTGTTGAGGAGATTTAATTGCATAAAAGAAGGAGAATTGGGTATAATTGTTAAATGGTTTAGAATTGAGGGAGCTAATTGGATTTTTTCCACTTTCACACCCAAAACTACGTCATTTTGGGGTGGGTTTTTTTTATGCTTAATTTTATTTAGAGAGTCGAGTTCCTTCCTCCTTCATCAACTCTCTTTCTTCTTTCACCTCTTTTCTTCTTTTCCTTCTCTTCATCGTCGCTGTTCCCCACCAGCCACCGCATGCCGTCGTTGCCCCGCCACCATCGCGGCTCCACTTGGTGTCGTCGTTGCCTCCTCCCCTTCATTCTTCCTCTTTCGTCGTGCAAGAAGAGCAGCCTGTCCTCCTCTCTCTCTTGCTTCGGTATTCTCTTCCTCTCCCACCTCCTTGGTTGCAATTTTCTCCATTAATTCATAAGGTAAGTTCTCTTAACCCCCTATTTGTGAGATCTAGTGGAAGATTTAAGGATTATGATAGAAATTAAATCTAGGGATTTAATGAGAATTTAGGGGATTTACTTTGCTGCATGGATTTTGATAGGAGATTCATAAAGGTTTTATCATCTTCATTTCAGGTAAAGTCTCTACTCCTACAATTATCAGTTGATAGTGCCAAAAGTACTATTTTGGGCACAAACAAGGTTTAGTTTTTTTTCTATAAACTGAGAATTTCAACGTCAGACATGGCGGTTCAGAGCCGGAGCAGCAGCTACAGTCACTAGACAAGAGCTTCGGTTACAGCAGGAATTTCGGAGCCAAGTATGAGCTGGGGAAGGAGGTTGGGAGAGGGCATTTTGGTCATACTTGCTCTGCAAGAGTTAAAAAAGGGGAGTTCAAAGATAAATCTGTTGTAGTGAAGATCATATTGAAAGCCAAGGTACAATTTTATCAATTTTTGCACTTCTCAATTTTGATGATTTATCAGTCTTGACATTTTGTGTCAAATATTCTTTCAATATAAGCACTCTATTAAATATTTTCATTAAAACTAATGGAAATTGAAGGGTTAATTACATAATTAAACCTGAATTATAGAGTAATTTTTAATTTCAGATTCTGTTCCTTGCTGCTATAGCAGACCCTGTTCTTTTCTGTTGGTGGTCTTGTATCATGACTCTCTAACTTGTATTTTCTATTATTAAAATTAAAATGGCTATACTTTTGAAAATTTTAATTACTAAAATTGCATTGCCAACTGATTAGCTGGACTTATGGGTGCATGATGAGTTTTTGAGATCTTGCCTTTAAGTGTTGCTGTTGACTTTATGGTTAAGATGGCAAATGCAGTCATTTTCGTGTGAGATTAAGATGGCAAATGCAGGGACTGGTTCTCAAGACTGAAGAATAACACTCAGTTGAGTGGTATAAGCACTCAACCGAGTGGATTTTCTCGATTTTGCCCTGTTCAATTTCCTCTCTTGCACTTTAAATCCAATATTAATTTAATAGCATCCTTTTGACTTTGAAATAGTTGCAGCATACCATAATGAACATTAATTTCTTAAACAAAGATATAGTTTTGGATATCAAAGTAAGAAGTTTTTTTTCTATTTTGTATTTGAGAATTATTTTAAAAAGCTATTATTTACCATTTTTGCTTAAATTCTTAACTAATGGGGGTGTGTATGCATATATATATAGATATATATTGTCACTGCAGATCATGGCAATGCTGAAGACATGGTGAAGAGGGACAAGTCAGGGAAACCATTGCTTGATAAGAACGGCCAAGTTTAGATTCTCACATCTCACAACCTTCAGCCAGTAAGTTTACTTAACTCATTCCTGGCCAAACTCAGATTCTCATTTCATGCGATGTTCGGTGACTGATGAGGAGCTTGAACACATGCATGAACTAAATATGCTGTTACAGATGCGGACCATTTTAAGTATGTTGAAACATCCTTATTACTGCTTTTGTCCCCATAATTACTGGCTGAGGGGACTGCTTTTGTCCCCATTGAGGCTTCTGGATTCTTATATGTATCTCATGCCCAGGTATTTGATTTTGTTTAGGTTGTGTTGGGTTTAATTTTCCAAGGTTATCCATAATTCTTTTTGTATTTATGCTTTAATGGAAGAATATACCCAGTTTGTTGTTGCAGAGATCAGTTCCTGGCAAGAACTGATACTATGCTTGAGTATGTCTGCAATTTAATCTCTTTTGTTCTACTTTTTATTCTTATTTTGATGTTTGTAAATAGAACTATTTATTTGTTTCCCTCGTAGTGCTATGAAGTAGAACAAACCGTAGTTTCTGGATTTTGAACTGAAAGATCCAAAAGGTTGATTGAATTTTATAATTATAGCGTTTTCTTTAGAAATGCTCAATTTTGATAGAGAATAAGCTACACCGTGCAATCAATTTTGTTAATAATATTTATTAGGTTGATTGCTAAGTACAGACCATCAGTACCTATTTTGGACATGTTTCATAATAATATTTGTCTATGTCCCCAACTTCATCCTCATAGTTACCATTATCTTTGTTGGACATTTCTCCCTTCTCTGTTTCTTTCAAGCTACCTGCTACCATACGAGTTACTGTTCACGGCCGCCAAGCAACTTCCTATTTTCTCTTAATTTCTGACCAGCTTGGTTGTGGATTTTCCTTTATTTAATAACTATTTAGTGACTGAACTTATTTTTTCCATTATTTTCATTGGAGATTTGAATTATATTTTGTGGTCTTGGTCTTTTACAGCTCACTAAGATATTTTTGTATTGAACAAATATAATGCTGCAGGAAAATGGCAGACAGAAAAGTCCAGCTTATGTTGATGTTGCTTCTTCTGAAAATTATGCTGTGCAATGTAATTATGCATTGGATCCAAAGTAAGCCTTTCTTATTTGGCCTTTGTAACACAAAATATCATGACCTTTTCACATTTATCCAAATCTTCTGACTTGGGCTATTTTGCCCAAATACCAAAATCAGTTCAGTGTTTAAATATTATAAGAAAGTACATGATACTTGTTGGTCAGCCTATTTGTCATAAATATTCAAAGGGAAATGCTAGCAACTGGTTATCAAAATGCAAGGGAAAAAATTTATCAAAATTGTAACCAAGTTTAGTATTTAGATAACATTGCAGGTAATTATTGGAATTGAGATAAAATTGTCAAAACTAAAATGTTCAGAAAAATTGCAGATTATATTTTCTGCAATTAAGCTTTCTTATGAGTTAATTATTTTTTTAAGGCCTTTATCATAGTTTATGAATTTTACCACTTCAAATCTCAATTAAATGGAAACTTATAAGGGCGTTGATTCTATTGTAGTCTTCTTCTTAGCATAGATGAGTTTTACTAAATGGAGGGTATTCACTGCAGGTTGTGCAATTGGCTATGGTTCTGCATTAACTTTAACAAACACACACAATATTAAACCATGATATTTACAAATCACTCCTCTTCTAAGGAGACATCCTTATATTGATTAATTCTGACGGTTTGCCATCTAAGGGAGGAAGTTTACTTCCATGATTAATTTGTTCTTTTCTGTTTATAATGCCTTTTCTTTTGTAAATCACTATGAATATAATAGCACTTAAGGTTGATTTCTGTGCACGATGTTCATCTCTAGGACTCCGATAGGTCAAGGTTATGGCTTGACAAAAACATGTGCTGCAGCTGCTTTTTCTGGGCATGCTTCTTTTTGTAAGATAGAAAATTCTTAACTAGAAAATCAAATATCAGGTATGAGCTGCTCAGTTTGCTTATCATCTAACTTGTATTATGTAGCTTTTTTCATTATATTTTTTCTTTTGTAGTTCAGATATTCAAAATTCTTCCAAGAAATTAATTTTCAAATTGAAGAATCGATAACACATTATGGCCAACAATTCAGTACTGTACACTGCTTAGTTTGCTGGGATATGTTGATAGGATAATGACTACAGAAAGAAAGTTGCTGGGATGCTGTCATGCTCCATTTTGGTTAGGAATTAGTTTTGATTTAACTACACTTTGTTTTATATATTGATTTTTTTTTATGTTGACTATATTTGTAATGAATTCATTACAAATTATATATATGAAAATATAAGATTATTATTTATATTTGTATCTATTATATATGAATTTTATAGTATAAGATTATTATTTATATTGTGTACAGGATGAAAATTTAAAAATAAAAGAAAAAATTAAATTATGCAATAATTTCACGACGGATTTGCGATAGAAACTATCGCTACTAACACACGTTAGAACTTAAGAAATAATTAGCGACAAATATTTCGTCGCTAACTTTTACAGTAATTTTTTAATTAGCGACGGAGAAAGTAGTCGCTAAATATTATCATTTTCATTACAGTAATTTTTTAATTAGCGACGGAAAATGTAGTCTCTAAATATTATTTTAATCCGGCAACTAATTAGGAATATAAATTAGCGACGAAATATTTCGTCGCTAAATTAGCGACTGAATTTGAAATCCGTCGCTAATATATTTGCGACTGGCCTATTAGCAATTGTTCGTTGCGGCATCGCTAATTTTAATTAGCGACAAAAAATGGTATTTAGCGACGGAATTTTCCGTCACTAATCTGCAGTTTTTTTGTAGTGTATGGGTCATCGACCGCATGAGTTAAGATTATAAATTAAACCTTAAGTGTTAATGTAAGACTAATATTAAGGGAAGAAAAATAAAGAAGTGACTTAGGTTTCAAAAAAAAAATTTTACCGGTTTGCGCGCACTGTTCAGTTAGACCGGAGTGATAAGGGTGTTACAATATTACGAAATCAAAAGAATTTGTTAAGGAAATAAGAGCATTTATTTAGAGATAAAAAATTGGGAATTAAAAAATCTGGAATCTAAGTTGGAGTTCTTGAGTAGTTTTATAAAAGGTCAAGGTGGTGGTGATAACCAGGAAAAATTGATTCATATGCTAATGATGGATAATAAAGAAGCTGAGTATGAGGTGCATGAGTTAATAGAAGAACCATTCATGGTTGAAGACAAGTTTTGTAGCTTGGAAGATGAATTTAAATCTCTTGTGAAGGATTTTACACCAAAGGAGTAAGAAGTGTTCAATTCTCAAGTGGACACACTGAATTTAATCCACTTGAAGAAGTTTTTAAGCCTAGAAGAGCTGGTAGAGTTCATTTTTGAAGGGCCAAAAGAGGGGTCGTACTTTATTGAAGACATGAAATTTTCAACTTTGGTGAACTTTGATAAGTTTCTCCTACTGAAGGGAGAAAATAAGGAGCAAAGTTTGGAGAGACTAACATTTGGATGGCAAGCTCGACCTCCAGAGAGTAACATGAGTTGAGCTTTCGATAAACCATAACTCTTCTAACCCTACTCTTTAAATTTTTGTCAATTTTTTTATGAGTTGTGTTTTATGTTATTTTTGATAAGTTGCTTTATTGTTTTTAGTTTAATTTCATAGGCTCATGTAGTTCATTTTATATTATTCGTGTTTTCTCAAGTTTATTGTGTTTGTCATTCATGAGTTTAAGAATTAAAGAGGCTTCTTCTAATGATATTTGTGATTAATTATCATATTTTGATTTATATTGCTAGTATGATTAAAGAATTCATATGGTTTTAGAGGGGAGCCAATTAAATGGAATTAAAACACAGTTGAACCTCAGTTGGATTTCTACTTATTGGGTATGTTTTTCCTTAGTGGGTGTGCTTCATAAACTTAGGAAGAGTTAATCATATTCATAGAATGGTGTGTTTATGAAGTGTAGGCATGTATGTTCTTCAGATGCTTTGAATTCAATTTTGGTTATTTGATTCAAGATTGTGAGTACTTAGAGTTTTAGTATGCTTGATTGTATGGGGATTATGAGTGGTTTAAATTGATAATTTGGAAGATTCAGACTTAGAGTTGGGAGAAAGGCTCAATTATGTTATATCAATAGTGATTTTATATAGTCAAGGTATATTTAGTGTTCGGGGCAGTTTAACTTGATTGTGCATAAGAGAAATTTTTACTAAGTGCTTTAGTTCTTTGGTGGAATTATTTTTTAGTTGAAGAGGAATTAATCAAGGGAGTAATGCATGCAAATCATGTTAAAAATTAAGTTTTAGGCTTTTTGTGCATTGAAGCCAAAGGAAAATTTTTTGGTAATTGTGGACCTAAGAACATTTACTCGATAGAGTGAAAATTCACTCCACTGAGTGCCAAACAACTCAGTAAAGTGCATTTTCACTCCACCGAGGTCATCAACAATACCCAGACTTGATTTCTGTTCACATTTGTTCTAGCAGCTCACCACTTGGTAAAGTGAATTTTCACTCCACCGTGTGATACACCACTCGGTAAAGTGAATTTTCACTCCACCGAGTTCATTAAGAAAATGCCAACTTTGAATTTTTTTTCCATTTTGATACAGACCTTTACCACTCGGTGGAGTGAAATCTCACTCCACCAAGTCACTGCTCACTCTACTAAGTCCTTCAAAAATGCCCAGAATTGATTTTCTTTTCACATTTGTTCCAATACCTTTACTTCAAAATTTTCTATTCATTCGATAACATTTTGAACAATCAAACATACACTAATAAAATTTATGCAAACACTTTCACTGACACTCACCCATCAATCATAATAACAATAATCAAAATACAGTTTAATTTTTTTTCTTAATTGTCTACGTATATACATGCCATTAAACTACTCGATTTAGCACTATTTCTTCTTTTTCGATCTTGCTCTACTGTGTATTATGCTCCCACAATACTTCATAACCTGCACGCAGTAAACACTACGTGCTGAGCACTAGACATGCTCAGTGGTGACTACTAATCCTAGAATTTCCCAAATAAATCATAATTACATAGAAATTTGTTTTTAATTTCGTTAACACTAATTTCATTATCCACCCACACTTTGGTATTCTTTTTGCTTTGTTTTTAAACCTTTTAATTTGCTTTTTATTACTTTCATGTGTAAATCGATTTCAGATTAACTTTTACTTTTACGTTTCTTATTTACTTTAGCTTTTACCTGTACTTAACTTTAGTTTTACATCTTTAGTCACATCGATTTAATTATCATTCCATTTAACGTTTTATATTGGTTCTCGTGTCTTTATTGGTACCAAATCTTTTCACTATTTTATTTCTTGATTGATTTTTCAGTTATCCAATGTGTGATATCATTACAACTTTTCGCTATTTATTCTTTATTTTACTTTAGCTTTTAATTAATTAACACATTACTATTTCCAAGTCTTTTAATCTTGAATGCAAAGTGTTATAGTTATTTTGGAACACTTGCATACAAATCTTTATTTTCTTCTTTTTACATTTGAACCTATTCAAGTATTTATTTAAAACTTGATATCTTTTTCTTTTTCTAACTGAACAATTGTTTTCCTTTTTATCTTTTTACTTTTCATTTAACTTTTCTTTCAGGACTCATTACTTAGGCATAATTTGTCACTTAAGGATATTGTTATTTTTCCTTTAAATAGGAAATTAGTATATTTTTCCAAACTTGTTATTTTTCAAAACAATAATTGATACATAAAATACCAACTAATTTTAATTTATCTTTTTCATATAAAAATTCATTTTAAACCTTTATTTTTCTTTACAAAAAGTTTAATTAAATCTTCATTCAACATTTTATTTTTATAAAACATTTCTTTTTCATTTTTTGCTTATTAATCACAATTTTTTTGAGAAACATTACAGTTTTATTCCAACCTTTTATTTTCTTTCAAATAAATTATTTTTCTTTCAATTCATTTAAATCATACTGATTTATTTATTACAATATGCCCCTAGTGAAATATGACAGAACTCTTAAAAAGGATATGCGGGACATAAACCCAAAGGTCCCACTAAGAGAGAAATGATCTCCAATGGACCATTTCTCGAAAAATATTTCACTTTCACTTTCACTTAAAACACTGGAGCTATGGAGTTCAGAGATTCTACCCATAGCAAAGCAAGTCGCCATAACTTGCACCGCGGTATAGGGTGTCTTTATGGCTAGCCAATTATATCCGAAATAAGAATATAATTACCTGACTATTGCTAATGGTAAAACAATCAATTATATTCGAAATAGTTTTTAAACATTTAAAAATCTTTATTTTTTTTATTTATTTCTTAATACAGTACATTTTTGTCAATTTCACTCTTTTTAGTTCTTTTGACTATTCAGTGGCTTTTTCTTTCTTTTACTTTTACTTTTTCCTCACTTTATCTTTTTAATCACTTTTGTGAATTATTCTTCAATAATTCACTCAGACACTTAAAACCTTTCAGTCTTTTATACACTTTATGAATTATAACATTATAATTCACAATTTCTTTTATTCTTATTGTGAATTATTTTCTAATAATTCAATAATTGACTTTTTAACGATTCTTTTTTCAATTCTTTTATCCGGAATATAAATTAATTCAATTTAATTTACTTTTCTTTTACATGTTAATTGAATTATTTTCAATATATCAATATCTTTAATTAACAAATTCCATATTGAATTTCAGCAATTATTCTAATAATTCATATAAATTCTACAAATATTTATATGCACGTTATTTTACAATTTTCATCATTTTCACTCATTTTATGAATTAATTCCCAATAATTCATTATTCTTATTATTTTCATAGCTCAATAATTATTCCAAAATATTCTCATATTTCATTTAAATTTCCCAAAAATTTATAAAGACTTTATTCCACTATTATTATCGTTTTATGACATAATTAACAAAATTTCATTATTTTTGTTAACTACACCATTTAACAAATATTCTAAAAGTATTCAAATAATTTTTATAAATTCCATAAAAATTTATGGATACTTTATTTCACACTTACTACCATTTTTCACTTATTTTATAAATTATTACACAATATTTCAACAATTTCCTTCTTCATATACCCAATCATTAAACTTTAAAATTTCCAAATTAATCTCATAAATCCTTTAAAAATTCAAGGACATTAATTATAACATTTATGGTTAATTTGGGCTATTACTAATTATATTTAAGTGGAATTTCGACCAACATAACATTTTTATCTTACAAATTTATTTGTCTCACTTTAAGCAATTAAATCACATTCTCCATGATCTACTTTCATATTCCTCACATCAATTTCATTTATTAAGCAATTTAACAAAATTTTCTCTAATTATATAAAGAAAATTTATTCACATAAATGGAAAATCAAATGATTTTGTAGCCACTTACATTTTTCTCTTGCTTATGGATGACTAAGCCTCCCTTTTTCTTGCTATAATCTATGAAAACTTCTTCCTCTTCACTTAATCCTACCATGACCGGCCAAATAACCTCATAAAATCTTATTTTTTGTCCTCAAATGCAAAATTTAAGCTCATAATTAGCCTTTACACCTCAAAAACTATGAGAAAATACCAAAGAATCAATTAAAATCATTTAACTTCTTAAATTCCATCTTACCCCTTTTTTTCTTTTTCAACTTGATTTCTTGCCTTCCTTTGCTCAAATCAATTGATTGAGGCCACTAGGGTGATCTAGAGAGCTGGAACTTTAACTCTTATGTGATGAGATAAGTGAATTTTGGAGTGGATGAAGAAGAATCAAAGGGAGAGAGTGGAGAGGCATGGTTCAGCCACCATAAAAAGGGGAAGAGAGAGCTGAAAAAATCTAGAGAAATCTCATATTTTCCAGCCTCTTATAGTCTCCTTAATGGGCCCAAAAGTGGGCTTAATTAATGGGCTTGACCCAATTTAAAATTAAGGCCCATTTTAGGCCATTTAAGGTCCAATCCAATTTTTCTCTCTTTCTCACTTCAAAAATAATTTCATCATTTTTATCACATCAAAAATAGCTTGTACATAAATTTGTGGCTCAATCGGAGTTCATTATCGATCCGATTCAAACTTATCAATCCAATTTGATAACTGCTGGTATCATCAAAAAATTCAATTCTCATCACCAAAATATTCTACATAAAAATTCATGTAGACAAGTAAAATCTGGCAATTTTCAAAGTTGATTTGCTAATTTTAACAATTTATGCAAAATCAAGTCTCATTCTATATCAGGAAAATTGACTTGCTACCTTTTTTATATTTTTGACTTTTTGAGGTCTATTTGACTCCAGTTTTACTTCAAATTTCAACCTCGAACTCACCATGACCAATACTTTCCGACAGTCAAATAAAATATTTTTAACTTCAGGATGTCCTTTCAGATCTGAAAAGCACTATTTACCATCAAAAAGTATTGTTCACGGCTGATCCGGTGTTGAGGCCATTATAGTTGCCTCTTAACCTCACCAGCTAGCGGACCGCCTTGTTATCTAATCGTAGTGCCTTATATGTCATTCATGTTCTTACTCGATCTTGATACATCATTTTTTTAGGCAATTAGTTGAGCATGATATTAGTACACTTGCATGCAAATTACACCAAGAACACACTTCCCTCACCCTAGATATGCGTACCAAGCTATAATCTTTCTTCAATTTCCGTCCTCGCTCTCATCAAGTAAGTGCATTTTGCATTGCTCAATTCTTCAACTTTACTGCTTAGATTAATTAGAAGGAATTGGTGTGGTTTTATTATTCTTAAATATAAATTTACTTAGAGCTTAATTTGAGTTCAAGCAATGTTTCACCTTCATTCCATTTGCACTTAGCTTACCTATTGTGTGAGAATGTCTATTGATTTCACTTGCTGGTTTAATATTGGTTGAGATTACTTCTAAATAGGCTTCGTTATTTTGTGCACACAATGGGTTCAATAATTAACCTCAATGACTAAGTTTAACTCTTTTGCTTCATTTTTCTTAGTCTCAACCATCTTTCACCAATCTTATATGTCATTTTTACACTTGCTATCTACGTCTTGATCACTTGATATAATACATTGGAAATTGATGACCTTAAGCCTTATTTGGCTTGTTTGTCTTGGGATGAATTTTTGAACTTTAATTTTTAGACACTTGTTTTTTATATTTTGACTTTTATAGTGGCCTTTAAGAAACAAGGAATGTTGTTTCTTTTAATCCTTTCAGTCTATGCATTCTACCTTATGTTGATCTGAGCAGTTTTGGGAGCGGTTACTACCACCACCACCACCACCACCATAGTAATCCAAGCTCAACTTTGCTGCGGACAACAAGATTTTAAAGAGGGAGATAGGGCACGGCTAAAATTAGTTTTGAACTCAAAAATTTAGGAAAGTTCTTTCATCTTGCTCATGAATTATTTTAGTTGTTTTGTTTTTATTTTAGTTTGTTTTAGTTTGGTTTGTGATTTTTGCATGTTAGTTGAGTAGGTTTAGTTTAATTATCATGTATTGTACATTTAGCTTAGTTCGCCCTAGTTTATTCTTAAAATTGAACATGTTGAACTTTAAGTTAAAATGTGTAATGGTCAAAAACTTTGTTTAGCATTAAGGCAAGTATGTCGTTTAATGGAATTTTAACTAGTTTAGCATTCAACTTGACTTATATTTGTTAGTTTTCACTTTTTGAGTATAGAAGACCAGTTTTTAAATAGAAGAAAAATGATGCATTGAAATACTTGAGCAAGAAATTTTAAGACACTAGAACCTTCCTAATCACCCTTTAAAGCATAAAAATAACTCAAATAATTTAGAAAGTGATATAGGCAAATTTTTCATGTTGAGCTATATTGAGACTGTTTACCTACCCTATGTGTATATTTATCCCTTGTTAGCCATTTTGAGTCTAATGAGGCAAGCTTAATGTATGTCATATTTATTTTTCTTGATACACTTATCTGTTTACCATCTAGCCTAAACAACATTTATCTTCCCTTCTAAGAATTGGCCACTCTAGGATTGGGATGGATTAATTTTTGTTGGGTAATTAAAGAGTTTAGTAGAAAAGGTTCTTGGGACACTATTATTAAAGTTTATTGTTAAAGTCAAGTAATTAGTGAAAAATGTTACCCTATAACTACCCATTTTATCATCATATTACTAGCGATGAAGCTAGTATGAAAAAAAGGTTAGTGTGAAAGAAAGAAATAAAGCTAGCATAAATGGCAAAATTTTAAGTGTATGGTATTTACAAGGGAAAGCAATTATAACTTCTAAAAGGGGATGAATTGTAAATTTGTTAAAGTTGCAATAGTTTTTGCTCTCAAGGGTACTTTGAATATAAAAGGACAAGCAAGTCTGGTTTATTACCATAATTTTTTGATTAATGGGTTGAAATTTGAGAAATGTTAGTCTATCTTGTCATAGAGTTGGTACTCTTTTTTATTATATATTATCCATTCTTTGATAACCAACACCTTAATCTCATTACAACCTTTTAAGACCTAAGTGATTCTAAGTTCTGCTTTGAGTTGTTTAGCGGAGATGATCCATAAGTTTCGATGTTAAAAGAGAAGCTTATAGTGTTTCTAGAGTTTCAAAGGCGAAACAATTTGTACAGTTAGGTGTACATTCATTATAAGCTTGATTATAAATTTGCATTGGTGTTTTGATTTTGATAATGCTTGAAATATTTTGGTCTTACACACACACATGGAAACTAGCTCATATTGTCTTGCTTGAATTTATTCTAGTCAGAATTTTGTTAAGTGATATTGTTAATTACTAAGCTTATTTTGAAATGTATAATTCTTGGTTAAAGTTTGGTTAGTTTGAGAAGTTGATTTGTTCTAATTTGCTTAGAGGCGAGCAAAGACTAAGTGTGGGGTATTTGATAACTGTAAATTATAACTATTTTAGTAGTATATTTTAGGTGTTTAATATGTCATTTTAGTGTTATTTAATTTAATTTTATGTTTAATTTCTTCATTTCTGTATTTGTGGACTTAATTGTATAAATTGGTGTTTTTAGTTGTGAAATTGAAGGAAAAAGAAAGATTTAAGGGCAAAAGAGGAAATTCAGCTTTTAAGGGATTTTTGAAATGTTTAGTCCAGAAGCTAACCACTCGATGGAGTAAATTCTCACTGTATCGAGTGAGGTATGAGAAGCAGGGAAACAGAGAAGGCTCACTCAGTGGAGTGAATTTTCACTCTGCTGAGTGGGAAACTTGTTGTTAAATTGGTTTACGACTCTACTTCCTATTTCATTAAAACTCAATTTCTCTCTCGTTTATGAAGTATAAAGACATCAAAATTTCTTCTTTGGAGGCTATTTAAGCAAACCTAAGCACCGAACTTTGGAAGGGGAGATATAATTACGAATTTTACATTTAGTTTTGCCTTAGTTTTAGTTTTCTCAATTGCATAGTAGTTTTAGCTTAGTTTTTCTGTTTTCTTCATTTTTAGTTCTCTAAAAGACTCAAGCTTTCTACTGGTGTTTCAAGAAGTCAGCAAGAGCAAGTTTGAAGCTACATAAGTATTGCATCTCTTTATTTTAGTTTTTCTTTTATTTTAATCATGTTCAGTAAGTAGTTTTCTTACTTTTGCTAAAAGATACTTGAATCCTTAAAATTTTATTTTAATGACTTAGTTAGTGCTTTAATTCAATGCAAGTTTGATTATTTCTTAGTTTTGAGCAAATTTTTATCCCTGATTGTTATTAAGTTGATTATTAACTTATTTGATTAATAGTTGATGATTGATTTAAGTATGATCTATAACATGCATGTTCTTAGGTTAAATCATTAGTATTGATGCATGATTATTTTCTGAATTTGAGATAATTGTGTGTTGGTAAGATGGATTAAAACTACGAAAAGTTAAACTAAGAAATAATGAAGTTAAGTTTGCTTGAAAAAGAGTTTAATAGGTGTCTAGGAGTTAAAAACCAGATCTTTATTCTAAGTATTAGATTATTCCTAATAAGAAGATTTAATGTTTAGAATGATAGTCTAAATAAGATATCTGAATTTATTTAATTGTGTTACTTTTGATTTGAGTCATTGTAATGGAAGTTGAGGTGGATAGTGCCTTTAGCAGAAGTGTTTTAGTTATTGCTCTGTTATTGATTTATGTTAGTCTAGTTTTTTTTTGTTTTGCTATATTGTCCATTTAATTCAATTCTTGCTTTTAATTCAAAAACTTGGGAAATAATAATCTCAAAATAATTCAAGTCAAATATAGATATTTTACTAAACGATCCATGTTCCTTTAGGTACGATATTCAGGATCTTAATCTTATTTCCTTATATTACTAACCGATCTAGTACACTTGCTAGACACTAGTCATTAGCTAATGTTATTCTAGTAAAAAAGGCCAATGGAAAGTGGAGAATATATGTTGACTTCACTGATCTTAATAAGGCTTGCCCCAAAGATAGCTATCAATTATCCAATATTGACCTTCTGAAAGACTCCAAAGTAGGGTTTAAAGAGTATTGCTTCTTAGATGCCTTGGCAGGCTATCATCAAATCTCAATGAACCTAGCAGATGAAGAAAAAACAGCATTCATTATGCATAGGGCAACCTGTTACTATTGAATCATGCCCTTCATCTGAAAAATGAAAGAGCCACTTATTAGAGATTGATGAACAAGTTGCTTGCTGATTAACTTGGTCAGAACATGGAAGTGTACATAGATGACATGATAGTTAAGAGCAAGACTTCGATAGACATGCCCACTGAACTCATGAAAACCTTCTCAACCCTTAGAAAATTTGGCCTCAAACTCAACCCGAAAAAATGTGCTTTTGGTGTCCAATTCGAAAAGTTCCTAAGGTTTATGATTTCCAAAAGAGGAATAAAAACCAACCCAAAAAAATCTGGCCACATTAAAGATGAAGCCACCAAAGTCCATCAAAGAGGTCCAAAAGCTCAATGGAAGGGTAACAACCCTTGGTATATTTATTTCTTGTTTGGATTTTATAGGACACCCAAAAATTTGAAAAACTTCGAATAGACCCTAAAATGCTAGTAGGCCTTTAAAGCTTTGAAACGCTTTCTCAACTCTTCTCCCTTGATCAGCTAACCCTAGACGGGTGGAATATTATTCATGTACTTAGCAGTCTCTGAAGGAGCAATATGCTCGGTCTTGATTTAGGAGGAAGGCTCGCAGTAGTTCTCCATCTACTACACGAGCAAAGTCCTACAAGGCCCCAAACTATAATACTCGATCTTAGAATAATTGGCATCTGTATTGGTCACTTCCACACTCAAGCTGCAACCTTATTTTGAATCCCACATAGTTATAATCCGAATAAATTCTAGCTTAAGAAAAGTCCTACAAAGACCAAAAGTAGTAAAAAGATTAAGCGAATAGGTAGCCTGCTTGGTTGAGTTTAAGGTCTGGTATGAACCTTATTCATCGATGAAGGCACAAGTCTTGGCTGACTTTATAGTCGAGCTACATTTTCCTCCTTAACAACTAGTCAAGTCCATCTAGAACATATCCATGGATTGTGCTGCCGAAGCTGAAGAGGTTGGTACCGAAGTTATATTGACTAGTTTGGGAAAAATATCTATGTAAGGCATGGCACACATAACTTTCCCTGCATCCAACAATGTGGCAGAGTATGAAGGCCTCCATTTGGCCTACAGCTCACCATTGAGGTTAAGTGAAATTCACTGATGATTTTTTATAACTCTTAGCTTGTTGTCAGCCAATTACTAGGCAAGTTTGAAGCTAAGAAACACATGATGGTTTGTTTTAAAGAGCTCGTAGTCACCCTACTAGCTCAACTTAAAAAAGTAAAAGGTTCATGGTCAATCAAATCGATTCCCTGAGCTGAAAATCAAGGGTTGATACTCTGGCCAAACAAACCTATCTCAATGGCACAATCCATATTGCAGATATTGTATGGGCTATTATCTCTCAGCTAACCTATTAAACCTATATAGTTTAGCTTTAAGAGCCCATGGGTGGTTGGCACCTGTCAATCTACCAATACCTTTTTACAGGTATATTGCCTGATGACACGATACAAGCTCGAAAGATTGTAAGATGCTCAAGTTTGTACGTTATAGTTGATGATAAGCTTTATAAAAGATCTTTCTCCCATCTGTGGACATTTTGCCTAAATAGTGAAAGGGGCAATTATATACTCTAAGAGATATATGATGGTATATGCATGGCACATAAATGTGTGTAAACCATAGCTTGAAAAGCTCTGCTATAGGGATACTATTGGTCCAAGATGGAAAGCAATGCTAAGGAACTAGTTCGAAAATGTGACAAATGCTAGTGATTTGGCAATATTACACATCAGAAGTCAATGTAGCAAGTGTCGATATAGTCCCTAGCCTTTTGCTCAATGGGGTATAGATATTTTGGGTCTTTTTCCTTTAGCCATCGGATAATGGAAATTTCTAGTTATTACAGGCAGACCATTTTGTAAAGTGGATTGAAGCCAAGTGGTAAGTATGAATTATATATAGTTCTTTAATATGTTTTAAGCATTGTTTTTTAGTTAATTTGGTGTAATTTAGGTTGAATTAGAGTTAAATTGTTGATTTGTATGTTTTTAAGGTTAATTCATAGTTTTGGTTGTTTTTTAGGTTCAATTTGTTGAATAAGGGCTTAAATTGCAAAAAAAAGGCAAAGATTAGGGCCAAAATTACAAATATGAGAAATTGATGCGAGAAAGTGAGTGTCCAGTCCAGAACGTTTGCACGTGACCACGTGAATTTGATGAAGAGAACCACACGTGGCCACGTGAAGGGTTGATCTTGGGAATGCATAGCCACATGAAAAGCATTTAAGAAGACATGCATGGCCACGTGAGAAGGAGAAAAGAGAAGTAATTGGTGTACACGTGACCATGTGTGAAGCAAAGAAGAACCACACGTGACCACGTGTGAAGAACCACTAGAGGGACATGTGACCACGTGTAGAATTACACTGGGAGACACGTGGCCACGTGCTCAGTCTCCCATTCAACGAAGGATTTTCTCTGAGCTTCTTGTTTTAGCAGAGTTCACTTCTTATTTAATTTCTGGAGTTCAAGAAGGATCTACTACGACTTTGGCCTATAAATAGCAGTCTAAAACACCAGAGAAAGTATCCAATCTTAGAATTAAGCACATTATTTTCTTAGTTTATTTTACGTTGTTTTTTTTTTTACTATTTTTCTTCAAAGCTTTGTTTTAATTTTAAGTATGTCTTGTGAGTAGTTTTCTTTAACTTTTGCTAAAGGATACTTGAATCCTTGTATTGTTATGACTTAAGTTTGATCTTTAATTTAATGCAAGTTGATTATTTCTTAGTTCTTAAACATAGTCTTGTCTTTACTTAATTTTAAATTGATTGTTAACTTAATTAACCATTAGTTAAGTAATTGGTTTAAGTTAATTATTGATTTGCATGTTCTTGGGTTAATTTATTTAGGTTAATGCATGATTATAATATGAATAAGCTATAATTTTGTGTTAATTTAAGTAAATTAAGATTGAGAAAAGTGTAACTAAGAATTGGTGGAAGTTAAATATCTTGAAAAGGCTTTAATAGACATCTAGGAGAATTAATTCAGGTATTTATGCTAAGTGTTGAGTTTATCTGAATAAGAAAATTTTGAGGATTAATGGAATGATAATTTTGAATAAAGTTATCTGGGTTTATTAATCTGAATTCTCCATAATCACTTGTGTGTTTACTTTTTGATTAAGTCATAATAATATTGGTTAAGGTGGATAGTCCTTTAGTGAAAGTTGCTTTTAATATTGATTTTTACCTCATTCAATTTACTTGCTTTCATTAGATCTTTATTTATTTCAACTCTTTCAATTGTTTTATTTTAGTTTTAAAATACTTCTTTTTGTTTTAATCTTCAATCATCACAATTTTGGGATTTCTCTTCTTTCTTTTACACAGAAAATTGGTTTTGAAATTAAAGTAGTACATACAAACACAAGTTTTCCTTGAGTTCGATATTTTGGGTCATAATTATATTTTACTATATTACTTAGCCGATCTAGTACACTTGCTAGATATCGGTCAAGTTTTTGGCACCGTTGCCGGGGATACATTGGCGTTTGTTTATTTATTTTGATTTTAAAGTGATTTTTGTGTGTTTTCTTCTTTTTTTCACCTATTTTATGATTTTCTTTTTAGGTGACTAGTGGTTTATGGTGAGAAACAACCCCATCCTACCCATAGATCCTAAAATTGAGAGGACATTTCATAGGATTAGAAGGCTAAGAGGCAACATGAATGACCCGAAATAGAACAACCTATGAATGATCCACCACCACCTAGGATTAAAGAGCAAAACATACCTCACCAAGCTCCCGGGAATGGGTATAGACCTAGGACATTAGGGATTATGCTATTCCTAGATGGAATGAAGAACATAGAACAATTAGGATTCCTCACCACCAACCTTTTGAGATTAAACCCGCTACTATCACGATGGTACAAAGAAACCAATTTTCGAGTTCGAACATAGAGGATCCTGCACAACATTTAGATATGTTCTTAGAAGTTAGTGACACTGTGCAAATTCCTAATGTATTAACTGATGCAAAAAGGGTTAAACTCTTTCCATTCACCCTCATAGGAAAAGCTAGGGATTGGCTACAAATGTTACCAAATCAATCCATCCATTCTTGGCAGCAAATGCAAGAAAAATTCATGTGTAAATTCTTTCCACCTACTAAGACTGCCCTCATTTGAAAACAAATTAGTGATTTCCAACAATTTTATGAGGAGTCATTCCATGAAGCATGGGAAAGATTTAGGAGACTTTTAAAAAGGTGCCTTCATCATGAGGTTCCTGTTTACCAACTAATGCACATTTTCTATGCAGGTGCTAATCCATCAACAAGATCTTTGTTAGATGCAGCCTCAAATGGTAGTTTCATGAACCAAATTCCTAAAGATTCATTTGTGCTTCTTGATGAGATGGCTACCAATGATGCTCAATGGGCAACCACTAGAGCAGCTCAAAAGAAATAGGGAGTTCATAATATTGATGAAGTATCTATGTTAAAAGTTCAATTGGAATTAATGGAAAAGAAGCATTTAAAAGAAATAAATGAGCTTAAAGTTAAAAATATTTCTATGTTAGCTAATGAAGTTAATGCTTATGCAGGAATTCCAAGACATTCGAGAGTGAAGACTAATGAAGGATTGGTAGAAGAAGTAAATGCCTTGAACCCATATAGTAACACCTACAACCCGGGATGGAGAAACCATCCAAATTTTTCATGGAGGGAAGGTAATCAAGGTTCTTCTTCTAACTCTAATCCTAGACCTCAGTTTAACCATAACCAACCTCCCAATAACCATATTCCATACCAAAATCAAGCTCCACCACATTATCCAAACTAATACCCATCACAATCATACCACCAACCACCCGGTTTTCAAAAATCTCAACCTCCCCTCCTCAAGAAAAAAAATCCAATATTGAAGAGATGATTGCAAACTTCATGGCCTCTCAAAACTCAATCTTGGCTAGTGCTTCTTTATAATAGTCATCTTCGTTTGTTTTCAGAAAAACTGAAATCGAAGTGACTCGGACCATACCAAGTAATGTCAAGCAATAATTTTGGTGTATTAACGATCAAAAGCTTAAAAGATGGGTCATGAATATACAGTAAATAGGCATCGGCTCAAACCGTATCAACTCGGACAACAAGAGGTTGCTGAGGCAACCATGGTTCTTCACAATACCTAATAAACAGTTTGGATAGTCTAACTGAAGACTCTAAAACTCAAAACTTTTAATTCTTCTTTCTTTTCTTTTTACAGTCTTTGTGTGATTTTGTGTCTTAGTTGTTTTAGTTTTGTGTGTTTTGTTTGTATGTTTCGGTTCATGAAATAGGGAGGTAACTAGGCTTTCAAAGTTTGGGAAGGTGTAATCAAAATGGCTAAAATTCAGAGGAGGATTATTTTCAGAAAACAGCTGATACACAGGACAAGGGTCACACGTGACCACGTGAGTAAAAGGCATTGTACTACACGTGGCCACACATGAAGACACTACAAACACACGTGACCATGTGTGGATCCTGCTTTACTCTTCACGTGGCCACGCACACACTCACTGCCCTTACACAAAACACACACGTGACCACGTGAACATTTTCCCTTGTCTCTCACATGGCCACGCACAAAGCTTCTAGATTGGAAACTCTCACATACGTGCCCACGTGCCTTTGAAGACCGCTCTCACCCATGCTCACGTCTTAATGTTCTGCTTACCATCCAGACCAAATCTCTCATATGGCCACGCACAAGGCTGCTGTCACTACAAGCTCACACACACACACCCACATGAATTTTCTTCACTTCCTCACCCACACCCACGCACACATTTTACCTTGTAAATTTTCCCTTACACTTGACCACATGTGGGAATGCCCACACCCACGTATGGCCATGCATATCCTTGTTGCCTCCATTATGATTCCCACATATTTTTGTTAAGTTGTTGTTCTTCTTCTTTAACTTATTTTCTCACACATGCCCACGACTCCCCAACCACCAATTCACCTACGGCCACGGGTTCACCACCACCACCGTTCATCACCATCTTCGACCACCATTCTCCCTCTCCTTACCCTTTTTTCTCTCTCTTCT
>JBBPFJ010000269.1:67840-110089 GCA_037975025.1 Excoecaria agallocha
TCACCGTTGAAAAATACTGTTCAAGGCTAACCCATTGTTGAGACCATTACATTCTTGGTTTGAACCTAGGTTGACTACAGAATTTGCACTCTTGTAATTCCACATATTCTCCCCAAAATAACATATATCCCAACGTACAACAATCTATTTTGTCAACGGGTAAACCAAGACCCCGAATAAGTTTCTTTATTTCATAAAAATTTTCAACCATTTTATGATCAGGAGGCAACGAAACATTGTACCATGTAAATATTTTATCCAAACTTCGTTCATAAATATGACATTCAGACTTTATATTCAATATTCGAGCAATTATAGACAATTAAGTCATGTCCTCACAGTTTGGCCATAATTCTTGGTTAATTGATTCTAGTAAGTCAAAAAATATTTTTGCGTTTAGGTTTGGTTCCTCTTCAAGAGTCTGCATATATTCTTAAAAGGAATAACCAGCTGCATCATAAACCATTTGTGTGTATCGATTTTCATTTGCATCCACATTATTTGATCTAATTCCAATGCCCCCTGCAAACCCATTTATATTTACAGATAAATTTACTGCATTACCCCTAGAAGTGCTATAAATTATTGGCTCCCTATGTCGTATCAATTCAAAATAATTTGGAACAAACCTTTTTTTTTTTTAACAAATGTACATGCACTTCATTGGTAGGGAGAAAAAAAATATATTTGTACTTTTTGCATGGACAACTAATTTTTGGATCATCTATATATGCAGGCTGTGAACTTATATAGTCAATGAATGATTGCACTCCTGAATCAAACTCAAGATTAATGAACCCATCTGGCGTTAATCGCCTATACATCCAAGATCTATCAACATTACTCATTCTTGCATGACTGTTATTCAGATAAGGTAATTTCATAATTAGATTAATAGGTTAAATAAATAGAAATGAGTGATAAATGTATACATGTATGTGCGTAACTTGGCATACATTAAATATTTGATTATTCTCATATTATATGGTTTTACCTATTTATATGTGATGTGAAATTCTTGTTACAACAACTCATCTAACAAACACTACCAACTAATTATCAACCAATTAGTTTGAATGCAATCAACCATGTTGCACTATAATTAAAATAGTAGAAATGCAAGTGAATAATACTAACAAAAAAAATGTCTCATTGCAATGGTTCAATCTCAACTCTCAAAATAATTATCACTATTTGGAAATTTTATGAGCAAATGAACATGCAATTGATCTAATAATTTAATGATATATATGAAAAAACACATATAAGTAACAAAGAAATGAATTAAAAAAAAGACAGCAAACTTATTACTTGTTGAATGCAGAAAGGGATAGGTCCAAACCCAAGAAGAAAGAGAGAGACCCAAAACACAACCTAATACAACAAATTTCTCTTTTTTACTGCTACTTGACATCTCAAATATTACATAGATAAAAAGGGTGATAGTAAGTATAATAAAATCGATAATTGTGAATTATATGTTAGTTTTAGTGATGAGGATCAGTTGGCTGAGTGAGCAGTCACTCACCTA
The DNA here is from genome assembly GCA_037975025.1 of Excoecaria agallocha. Lineage (NCBI taxonomy): Eukaryota > Viridiplantae > Streptophyta > Magnoliopsida > Malpighiales > Euphorbiaceae > Excoecaria > Excoecaria agallocha. Next base: position 69,372 of record JBBPFJ010000269.1, read on the forward strand.
AAAAGCCAAAATCATGAGTTTAGAGTACAGAAGGGTGTCACTCTTTCGAGTGATAAGACCACTCTCCTGAGTGATGAAATCACTCTCCCGAGTGATTAACGAAGAAACACGATAAAAACTTCTTGTTTAAAATGAATTCTTCTACAATTTGGTTTAGGAAGTTTACAAAGGAAAAACTTATTCTTTTGGTAGGATAATTCAACTATAAAAGCACTGAAGCACCTGAACAAAGGGGGATATGAATTCAACCTCAAATTTAGTTTAGTTTGTGCTCCGTTATTTTTCTTAGTGGAAAACAGAGCTAAAGCTTAGAGCAGGAAGTTTTCCCTGGTTTTCTGTAACCGTTGATTAAGGGAACTTCTGTACTTTATGTTTTTGGTTATTTTTCTAAATCTTGCTTTAGTTTTTAATATGAATAACAGGTAGTTCTCTTTACTTTTGCTAAAGGATACTTGAATCCTTAACTTTATATTGTAATGACTTAGTTTGCACTTAATGTGATACAAGTTGATTATTTCTTGATTTTGTGTAAATTCTTACCTTTGGTTATTTATAGTTTGATTATTAACTTATTTGAATTAATAGTTAATGATTGATTTATGCATAATTAATTGTCTACATGTTCTTAGATTAATTTATTGGTACTAATGCATGATTATGTTATGAGTGAAGGTGTAGTTGTGCATTGATAATAATAGATTAAGCCTAAGGAAAGTTAAAATCAAGAATAGATAAAAGTTAAATTTACTTGCAAAAGAATTTAATAGACATCTAGGAGGTTATATCAGATCTTTATACGAAGTGTTGAATAATTCTAAACAGGAAAGGTTTAATACTTAAGAATGATATTCTTGTGTTGAGATATCTTGCCCTTTTTCATATGATTTCTTCATAATCACTTGTGTTTTCTTTTTGATTAAGTCATTATAATATAAGTTAAGGTGGATAGTCTTTTAGTGAAAGTTGCTTAAATATTGTGTTTTACCTATTTTTTTTACTTGCTTTAATTTAAGTTTCAGTTCAATTGCTTTAACTTCTATTTGTTTGCTTTAGTTTACTATTTAAATTTCTGTTTTAGTTTAGTCATTTGTGAATCATTTTGGGATTTTCCTTCTCTTTCACACACAGTTTCCATTCTAAAAATCTTAATTTTTTCATACAAACACAAGTTTCCCTTTAGCTCGATATTTGAGGTCTTATTATATTTTTCTATATTACTAGCCAATCAGTACACTTGTTAGACACCGATCAAGTTTTTGGTGCCATTGTCGGGGAACACAATTGGCGTTTGTTTACTATTTAGGATTTTTAAAGTGAATTTCTTGTGTGTTTATTCTTTTCTTTTCTCTATTTCTATTCTTTTATTTAATTTATTCTTTTACTTTTATAGGTGTTAATAGTTTATGGTAAGAGATATACCAATATTGCCTATAGACCCTGAAATTGAGAGGATTTATCATAGGGTTCGAAGATTAAAAGCCACTATGAATAATCAAGAGATATAAGGAGATCCACCTCGCAATGACTTACCTAATATTGATCCACCTGTATATGATCCACACCCTAGGATATAAGGTATAAATTACCAAACTCAAGGGGATGGGTTTAGACCTTGAACCATTAGAGGCTATGCAATCCCTAGGTGGAATGAAGAATATAGAACCATTAGGATACCTCATCACCAACCTTTTGAGATAAAACCTGCTACCATTACAATGGTATAAAGAAATCAATTTTCAGGTTTGAAAATACAAGATCCCACCCAACACTTAGATATGTTCTTAGAAATTAGTGACACGATTAGATTCCAAATGTGTTGACAGATGCCATTAGACTTAAGTTATTCCCTTTTACCTTCATTGGTAAAGCTAGGGATTTATTGCATATGCTACCAAATCAATCTATCCAATCATGGCAACAAATACAAGAGAAGTTTTTGTGTAAATTTTTTTCACCTACCAAAACAACCCTTATTAGAAAAAATATTAATAAATTTCAATAGTTTTATGAGGAGCCATTCCATAAGGCTTGGGAACGATTCAAGAGACTCTTAAAAAGTTATCCACATCATGAATTTCATGTTTATCAACTAATGCATATCTTTTACGTAGGTACAAATCAAGTTATGAGGTTGATATGAGCTTGAAAAACTCATAAATATTGTGTTTTCATGTGTAATTTTGTTGAGTATAGTATTTATTATGTTGGAATTTTATGTGTATTTTGTTTCTTTTATGTGTTTTGTGTGTTTATGGATGTTTTATTTGTTTTATGGGAGAAAATGAATGGTTTGGAGCTTAAAGGACATCATTTGGATAAGAAGGTGAAAAGCTAGGGCTATAAAAGCTAGTGTCGCGAGGGCGACAATGAAAGGAGGTCATGACAGCATGCGGAGGAGAGAATAGCCAGCATATTGCAAGGGAATTGAGAGCAAGGCTAAGGCGCGCTATGTCGCGAGCGCGATAAAAGGCGATTGAGGAAGGAGTTGAATGTGAAGAGTTGCATTTTTTTCATCAACACTTGTAACCTTTTGAAGAGGCATTTGAAGGGACATCGCTTTTAGAGATGTATATATATTACTTTGAACAGAATTGAGAAAGAGGATGATTATATTTTTTTTACAACTTAAGAACAATAATTTTAGCATTTTAATTTTTAGTTTAATTTTCATGATTTAAAGAGAAGGCAAGCAAGGAAAAAGATACATTTGGTGAATTGAAAAAGGGTTGAGAGATCCCTTTCTTTTATTTCTAATTTTACTTTTTCTTTGTAATATTTAAATGAGTTTTACTTGGCACTTGAATTATTTGAATGAATATCTATTTTCCATTTATATTATTAGTCTTTGAATGTAGAATTTTCTATTAGTATAATTTGCATTTTAATTATAAGTTAAAAGAGGATTGAAAGGATCATTTTAACTTACATCTAATAGAAATTCATTATCAAAACATAGTTTGAGAGATCACATGTGGAGATAATTGCTATAGGTTGGTGAATAATCTTAAAATGTGTAATTAAAATCAACTAGTTCATTAACGAGAGTTAAAGATTAGCATTTTAATTGCATGTTTTAGGCATTTTAATTCATGTCGACAGAGTGGATTAGAAATATATTCCAATTTGGCTTACTAATAAGATTAAATATATTAATTGAAATAATGGGTTCAAGTGCATGATCATTAGTTTTTCATTACTAATATTGTCTTCTTTGATTATATTCAACTAAGATTTAATTAGCTTACACGACATACTAGTTTAGAGTTAAATACAATTTATGAACATTGTAAACGAGATTAAAATTAAGTAGTAATAGTGAATAATATCAATTAACATTCCTTGTGGGATCGACATCTAAAGTATTGTAATCGGTACACCGTACACTTGCAGTATTAAAGTTTTTAAAAAAAGCACAAAAGAGGTTTTTACTAGACGCAGCATCAAATGGAAGCTTTATGAACAAAATTCCTGAAGAAGCATTCTTACTTCTAGATGAGATGGCAACCAATGATGCTTAATAGGCAAGTTCAAGAGTCACACAAAAGAAATAGAGAGTACATAGTGTAGATGAAATAGCTATGCTTAAAGTACAAATGGAATTAATGAGAAAGAAGCATTTAAAGCAGATAAATGAACTCAAAGCTTAAAATGTGTCAATTTTATTTAATGGAAGTGATATTTTTGTTGGAAATCAAGGAGCAATCAAGAATGAGGTAGGCCTAGTTGAGGAAACGAATGCTTTAAACCTTTATAGCAACACCTACAACCAGGGATGGAGAAACCATCCAAAATTTTCATGGAGAGAAGGGAACCAAAAATCTAACCCTCAACCTAAGGACCCCTTTAACCAAAATTTAGCTTCCAATAGTAATAACCACCCACCATATGAAAACCAAAGGCAACTACATTACTCTTCTATATCAATTACAACCATATCAACCGCCCAGGTTTCAAAAACCACAAACCCCACAAGAAAATAAAACCAATTTAGAAGAAATGATTGCTAGTTTTATGGCCTCCCAAAATTCCATTTTAGCTAACCAAGAAGCTAGGTGGAAATCTCAAGATATTTGGATGAGAAACTAAGATACATCCATTAGAAATTTAGAAAATCAAGTGGGGCAACTTACCAGTTCTTTGTTCAATAGGATCCAAAGAGTGTTTCCATCTAATGTGGATCAAAATCCAAAGGAGAAAGCCAAGACAATCACTCTAAGAAGTGGTAAAAAGGTGAAAAAAGCTAAAAGTGGTAAAAATTCCTCTAAAGTGGTAGAACCAACAACGGAGGTAAGTGTTTCCAATCCTAAAATTTCTGATGAGGTATCTCCTGTTGTTAGGAAAGGTAAAGGTAAGGAAAAATTAATTTCTACTATTCTTGATGAGTATCAATTACTTTATCCATATTTAGCTAGGAAAGAAAAGCATAATGATCAATTAACTAGATTTTTAGACATATTTAAAAAGTTACATATAAATTTACCATTTGCTAAAACTTTATTGCACATGGTTAAATATGCTAAGTTTATGAAAGAGGTTGTACTAATAAGAAAAAGCTAGAAGGCATAGGAACGGTTCAATTGTCTGAAAATTATAGTGCAATATTAATGAATAAAATTTCAGCTAAGTTAGAGGACCCTAGGTGTTTTACACTACCATGTGAATTAGGAGAAAATTTTGTTGGTCATACATTATGTGATTTTGGTGCTCGTATAAATTTAATGACTTATTCAATTTGTAGGAAATTAAATCTAGGAGATATAAAGGAGACCCGAATGATGCTATAATTAGAGGATAGATCCGTGAAGAGGCTTAAAGGAATTATAGAAGATTTATTGGTAAAAGTGGAAAGTTTTATATTTCCAATTAATTTTGACGTGTTGGATATAGAGGAAGATAGAAAAGTACCTTTGATAATAGATAGACCATTTTTGAACACAGCAAGGGCTTTAATTGATGTTCATGGGCAAACGGTCACTTTAAGGTTCAATAAGGAAGAAATGGTTTTTAATGTAAACAAGATAATAAAACATCCCTCATATGACTTTGAAGAGTCCATTTGTTTTGTTGATGGTGTTCAAAAATGTGTAAAGGCAAAACAAGAGGAAATTATTTTGGATGATGAGCTTCAAGTGTGTTTAATGCATCCAAAGAAAGAGGAGGAAATGGAAGAAAGAGAAGAAGAACTGATATGTGATTTAGAGAAAGAGCATAATGAAAAAGGGAATATGAAGGATGAACTGTCCCCTCCTAAGGGAGAAAATTCTAAACTTATAACTCTCCCTTCTCATTTAAAATATGTATTTTTAGAGAAAAATGTAAAATTAGTAATTATTTCTTCTTTGTTGACAGGTTTGGAAGAAGAAATACTTGTTGAAGTACTGAAAAACATAAAAAAGCAATTGGTTGGGAGACATCCAATTTAAAGAGAATTAGCCCAAGTTATTGCACACACCGAATATCAATGGAAGATAATTTCAAATTGGTAATGCAACCCTAAAGGAGACTCAACCCCGCTATGCAAGAAGTAGTGAAAAAAGAGGTACTTAAACTCCTTGATGCAGGTATTATCTATCCTATTTCTGATAATAGTTGGGTTAGTCTGGTTCAATGCATACCTAAAAAGGGGAGAATGATTGTAATAATAAAAGAAAAAGATGAACTCATCCCAACACGCACTGTGACAGGATGAAAAGTATGTATAGATTATAAGAGATTGAATAATGATACTAGAAGAGATAATTTTCCATTACTATTCATTGATCAAATGCTAGAGAGTTGGCAGGGAATAAATTTTACTATTTTTTAGATGGTTATTTGGGGTATGTGCAAATATCTATAGCCCCAGAAGGCCAAGAAAAGACCACATTCACATGTCCTTATCGCATATTTGCATATAGGAGGATGCCTTTTGATCTTTTTAATGCCCCGACCACTTTTCAAAGATGCATGATGGCTATATTTCATGATTTTATTGAAAATTTTATGGAGATTTTCATGGATAATTTTACATTATATGGTCGTGATTTCGAGTCTTGTTTGAATAATCTTGCATTAGTCTTAGAAAGGTGTAAAAAAACTAACCATGTTATTAATTAGGAAAAATGTCATTTTATGGTAAGAGAAGGGATAGTTCTAGGAAATAAAATCTCTGAAAAAGGAATTGAGGTAGATAAAGCTAAAATTGATGTTATTGATAAATTACCTCCCCCAACTAGTGTTAAAGGTATTAGAAGTTTCCTTAGTCATGCTGGCTTTTATCATCGATTTATTAAGGATTTTTTTAAAATTGCTAAATTACTTTCTAATTGTTGATAAAAGATGTTGCATTTAACTTTGACGATAAGTGCTTGTAGGCATTTAACTTGTTAAACTAAAAGCTAATCACAACATCGGTCATAACATCACTGGATTGGAGCTTATCATTTGAGATTATATGTGATGCTAGTGACTATACAGTGGGAGTGATTTTAGGCCAGCGGAGAGAGAAAGTTTTTCATACCATCTACAATGCAAGTCATACTCTCACCGGAGCTTAAGTAAATTTTACAACCATGGAAAAGGAGTTCTTGGCAATTATGTTTTCTTTTGAAAAATTCAGACCGTATCTCATTTGTTCCGAGGTCACGGTGTGGTCGGATCATGCAGCATTGAGGCATTTTTTCGCAAAAAAAGATTCCAAACCAAAACTTATTAGATAGGTTTTGCTTTTGCAAGAGTTTGATATGGAGATCAAAGGTAAGAAAGGAGCAAAAAATTTTGCAGTAGATTATCTATCTAGATTGGATTATGATAATATTGAAAGGGGGGAAATTTTTGACTTATTTTCTGATGAACGTATTTGTGCTATTTATGCCTGTGAAAATTTGGTTCCTTTGTATACCAATATTGCTAATTTTCTCGTAGGAGGTTACCTTTCGAAGGATTTTACTTGGCAACAAAAGAAGAAGCTTCAAGCGGATGCAAGACATTATCTTTGGGATGATCTATATCTTATCAAAATTTGCCTAGATCAAGTGCTTCGAAGATGTGTTGTAGAGGAAGAACAAAAAGATATAATGAGGCAATGTCATGGAGGAGAAATTGGAGGTCACCATAAACCTAACCGAACAGTACAAAAGATTCTTCAATCAGGTTTTTTCTGGCCTACTTTATTTGCGAATGTTAAATCTTTTATTGAATTATGTGATAGATGTCAATGGGTAGGAAATATATCTAAAAGGGATGAAATGCCTATGAATAATATGCTAGAAGTCGAAATCTTTAATGTTTGGGGTATTGAATTTATGGGGCCATTTCCAAATTCATTTGGATTTGAATATATCTTAGTAGCTGTGGACTATGTCAGTAAATGGGTAGAAGCAATAACTACTAGAATATGTGATGCCAAAGTTGTTCTTGAATTTGTTAGGAGAAATATTTTCACTATATTTGGAACACTAAGACCCATTATAAGTGATGGGGGCAAGCATTTTGTCAACCATCAATTTCACACCTTCCTTAGAAAATTTAGTGTTAAGCATAAGATAACAACCCCATATCATCCTTAAGCAAATGGACAAGTAGAGGTGTCTAGTAGGGAATTGAAATCAATATTAGAAAAGATAGTCAATAGCTTGAGAAAAGATTGGTCTCAAAGGTTAGATGAGGCTCTTTGGGCTTATGGAACAACATACAAGACCCCTATAGGCATGTCATCCTTTAGGATAGTTTTTGGAAAAACATGTCATCTACCAGTCGAATTAAAACATAAATCATATTGGGCTATAAAATAGCTTAATTTTGATTTAAAAAATGCAAGAGAAAAAAGAAAGTTGCAGCTCAATGAACTTGATGAAATTCGACAATGGTCTTATGACAGTGCAACCATTTACAAGGAGAAAACAAAGAAATGGCATGATAAGAGAGTAAAATAGAAAGAATTTACCCCAGGTATGTTGGTTTTATTATATAACAGTCGGCTGAGATTGTTTCTAGGGAAGCTGAAATCAAAATGGCTTGGACCATATCAAGTATTGTCTAGTAATGAAGTTAAAGTGGTGATACTCAAGAACCCAAGAGATGGACATGAATACAAAGTGAATGGTCACAAGCTTAAATCGTATCTAGTTTGGCAGAAGTTGGTTGTTGAGGCAACAATATTGCTTTGGGATTTCTAAGGTGGTTAGCAAGTCTAGCCGAGGACTTTTTAAACTCAAAACTACATTTTCTAACCTTTTTTTTAAATTCATGAGTGAGTAATTTTATGCTTTGTTTTATATTGATGTTTAAAATTCATAAATTACTGGAGGTAATTAGCTCAATAGGTGCATATTATTAAAGTAATGGAATTTAAGAGAAGATAAAGCATAATAGAAGGTATCATTTCATCCACTTTATGTTTAGCAAGGTTGTCACGTGTCACAAAACAAATTTGACAAAGTCTTGGCATTAATTGGATAACAAGCTAATTTTAGGCATAGAAGAATAATTCTTGAGTCAAGATAATTTTTGGAGTTTGGTACAAAATTTTGAGAGGAAAGTGAGTTTAAATTGGTGTTTTGATGTGAAGAAAAATGAATTTTGAAGTGCAGTAAAAACATTATCCTGAGAGTGCATAAGGAATTAGAGTCTAGTGGGTCCGAAATTGGCTGAGTACGTTTGCCCCTGTGCCTCACTCATCTGCATGCCTACCTCATTCGCTCGCGTTCCCACCTTGCTCGCCCATGTGTCCACCCATACACCTACTTCACTCAGCTATGCATCCTTCCCCTACTCCCTCACTTGGCCGCATAACCCCTTATTGCCCATATATATTTTTTTTTTCTTTTCACTCACTTCTTTCCCTGCCCCACTCTCCCGTGCACACAACCTCTCTCTCCTCCTTCCCTTCTTGCCTTTCCCCCTTTTACTCCTCTTTTCCCTTCCTTCCCTCCTCCCTTCCCCTTTTTTTCCTCGCCCTCTACCCTTCCCACTCTCTCATGCCACACTCACTCTTGCACACACACCAAGCACAACTCACCCATTTCTCATTTTCACTCTCTCATGCATTACATAATGAATCATTTTTTTCTTTAATTTTTGTCCATCAAGTGCACTACAGTAAGTAATTTTATGCTCTCAATTATTCAATCACCATTTTCATTGGTTGTATTTCATTGTTATATTGATTTTTTTTTACATTTCTTTCATTGGGTTATGTTTACACCTTATTTAGAACTCATATGTATGTTGCTTTTGAAAATTTGTCTTTTGATCTTGTAGTATGCAAGCTAATGATGAGTTTTGTGTTTGATGGTTGCAATTACAATTCCAATTGGTCTTAATTTTGCTTTGGCAAGGTATGCACACCACATGTTTGATGAATTGTCTAAATGACTAAAACTCACTATGTTTACTTACATGTTTTACCTTATGCCATGTTTATTTCTTTTCATATTCCATTAGCTCTTTCTCCATTGTCACCTTTTGCCTTTGCCAACATCTTTAGCATGTGTTGATGTTATTGTTCAGTACTTATTAGTTCTTGAACGAATCTATTGATTCAAATACGTATAGGCACATTATTGCATGTTACCTTAACCTTCTCCTCTTTTGTGCTAGATTGGCATTGTAGTACATTCTCTTCCTTATATGCTATTAACTTTCCATTGTGCATTAGGTTATGTATGAGCCTTGATCCTATGGAGCATCACTTGACTTCCATTTATGTGACTTCCTGTCTACTTTATATTATTTTAGTCTTACTCACTCCATTGTTCTTTTGTTGTGAGCAGTGGCTTCTAAGAAAGCTAAGCATAATGAAGCTTCGAGCTTTTCTGGCTTACACATCCTAGCTTATGTGGATAAGGCGAAGTGTGCCAAATATGAATATTTTAGTTCATGCACTTATGTTAAGCCTTCCTTTTTGAGCGAATTGTTCCTGCACATACCAACTAGAAATGTATGGGGTGACATCCTGCCATTGCTTTAAAATATCAAATGGGAGTCTTTTGTAGCAAGTAGGCCTAAAGTCTAATCCACACTTGCATGAGATTTCTTATACTCCTTTGAATGCTAAAGCTTTTTTGTATATATATGCATGAGGAAACTAATGTTCCTAACACAAATTAACTTCCCGATTTATATATGTATATTTATTTGCGCTTTGATGTTGTGAACAATTTACTTATGTAATAATTTTTAAGTAGGATTTTATTTTAAGTATTTATTTATTTAATGCCTTTTGTTTGAATTGGATGCTTACGTAGATGCCTAATAAGAGGCTTGTCCCGAACACCAGTCTCTGTTTGGGCATCAAAATAAGGTCAAAATTCAATTTTCAAAGTTCTTTTGGGTGGCAACTCCATGACACCTGCCTCTTTGAGCTTACTAGTAAATGCTTTCATAGGTTGATCGCCAGTAATAATTAGGGTTCAATCCTTCTTATTGCGAAATGGCCAGTTTATGATTAAAAGTGGGCCTCCTCCGGTCTTGGGCCCTGAAAGCGAGCCCCCGAGAATGAACCCAGAAATGAAAGGTGGGCTTTCGTGCGCATCACAGGGGTAACTCCACTAGGTACTAAGGAGACCTTACTTCGAAAAGCATCTTGGTTAACTTTTTTATAATTGAGTTTTATTAATTAATCCTTTCTCCTTTCTAAACTGTGTTTCTTACATATAGCTTAGAGCATTAGAATTAATTTTGACACCCTTTTTAGCCCCGGTGTTATCTTGAAGCATGCCGTACATTCACTAAATATAGGAACGTGTCAAGGAAACCCGCTAGCCTAAGTCTAGTACCAAATCATCTGTCCTTATACTCGTGATGAGCTAGACCTATTAGCAAGGACCATACTTGGGTAGCCCTAAAGTTTGATCACCCTAGACTAAAGCTCATTTAATGATAATAGCAATTTCCCCTAGGTTGTATAACCATAATTATTTTTGTTTGCGATTTGGACCTTTATGTATTGGCCAGACTTAAAAAGTTAGGAGGGTACCGATCAAAGGCTGTCATTCCTCGACGAGCCCTACCCAATCTATATGAGTTAGTCAAAATACATAATGGTTAAAACTCATATGCATATGCTTTTAATTAGAGATGTTATGCTGTCGATTTTGTACCATACACCATGTGCGTCTATTGAGTATCCTATTGACCTATGGGCTAAGTCTACCTAAGAAAGAGCTCGCATGAGCTCCTGTGTGGGAGTAATAAGGTTGGAAGGCTTTGTCTATGCTTGTGTGTATGTTTATGATTGACGTCTAATGAAACCATGTATTGCATTCATGCATCATGTATATACCTTATCCATGCATCATTTCTAACTTCTGATTCCTATAGCCATCATAGACTCATATAAGTGGTCTAAAGGGTCAAATGGGTGTCTAGTTTGAAGGTCCATATCCAGTGTATTGAGATCAAACTCGAATTTAAAAGTCAATTTTGAGTTAGGTTTCAGTTTGTTATCGAAAAGTAGCTAAGAAACGAGTTTAGAAATGGAAAAATGATGAAGTGAATGAGGCCACAAGGGGAAATGAGATTGGAAAAGTTACTAATGATACCACCGCGAGGTTTTTGTTTTTGAGGAAAAGGGCGAATGTCACTCCTAGTGGGCATTCAACAATAAGGGATGACTTAGACTAGAGATTGGATAGACGCCTGTAGGAACTTGAGGAGTGGATGTTGGCTATGATTAGTGGAATGGTGGCTTTTATATCACTTAACACTAGAACTCAGCCTATAGCACCCACTCGTAAGACAATAGAGCCAACGCATGTTGGGAACGCTTTCGTAGCTGATACTACTGTACTTTGAGATCCACCTAGAAAGGAAAGGAGGCATGATCCTGAGGATGATTTCATAAAGGAAAAGGACGAAGACTATATCCCTCCAATGATGAATATGAGAATAAGAGGTCCTAGTGCTAAGGATCCAACTTTCAAAATGATAGAGGGAAAGGTAGAAGCCATGTCTAGGCTGTTGTGTGCTAGTAGGGGGATGAGCCCTGAAGATAGGGATTTGGATGGAGATGAGCCATTGCATCAAAGGTCTAAGATATCAAATTTACCTAGATTTGATGTTACCTCAGATCTTTTAGCACACATCAAGCAGTACAAGCTGATCATGAAGGGGACCACCCTATCTAAAAAACTAAAAGTGGAATGCTTTTGCCTGAGTTTGACTGGACCTACAATAGACTGGTATCACGACTTGGATAGGCAAAATAAGAAAGATTGGGACTGATTGACTGAGGGATTTCTCAAGCAGTACGACTGCAGTAAAAGAATTAAAGTCACCCTGAAAGACCTTGAGTTACTCTAATAGAAGCATGCTGAGTCTTTCCATAAATATCTCACCAGATAGAGGAATAGAGTGATGGAAATGAAAAGGTAACCTGACACGACCGATCAGATTAGGTTGTTTATCTGAAATGCGAGTCTATACTTGAGAGATGGTTTGAAAATGAAAGGGCTAAAAGATTGGGATTCCTTGAAGGATATAACTATAGAAGATAAAGAAAAATATCTAGCCAGAAGGGCAAGTAGCGAGAATGCGAGAAGGAATTTTGGCAGTAACAAGGCTATCGAGAATAGTAGTAGGCAAAATAGAACTAAAAAATACTGCAGAGGTGTTTGCTTTGGAGGTTAGCTGGCAAAGGCATTATTTTGGCTTAAGGAAATCACTGTCTTGGGTGTTGAATAGTTTGGTTAAGGAGGGGAAGCTTTAGCCATTACCATCAAGGTTCGCAAAGAGTTAAGGGTTGCCCTACCAAAAGAAGGATCAATACTGTTCATACCACCAGTACATAGGGCATTTGGTTGATTATTGTCGTATTTTGAGGAACAAGATTCAGGATTTGATAGATAGTAAGCAGATTTCAAACCCTGAGAAGAGGGATAAGAAGAAGAAGGGAGGATACAATGTCATACCCCCTCTAGTGTACATGATCGGGTTTAGCTTACCTGAGTGGTATGTGATGAATAATCTATATGGGAACAAGTACTTGGCCATTACTCACTCCACCCTAAGAGTAACAAAGCTAGTTGAGGAAAATTGGTCAATTTCTATGATTGACTATCGGGATACCCTACAAAGAGTAAAGATGAGGGGGCTTTGGTGCTCGTTGATATCTAGAGTTTAACCATGAGGATGAAGGGGAAATAGAGGAAGAAAAGGAAGTGAAAGTACTCACAAGGAGTGGGAGAGTGGCCTCAAAGATCGAGAGGCAGTCGGCTCCTATTGCAGTGCCTATGGAGAAGGAAATTGAGGATGATTAGATAATCAAATAGTTAAAGAAGACAAGATCAAATATATATTTGGGATTTGTTGAGGCAATCCCTTTCACACAGACAAAAATTGGTAGAGGCCTTAAGCGAAGCTACTGTTGCTACCACTATCTCACTTTCTGAGTTACTGGATTTGGTTATGGGAGGAACCGGGGAGAACGTGGTATACTCCAATGCTAACTTGCTCGGAGAAGGAAGGATTTATAATCGTCCCCTCTACATCAAAGCTTAGGTTAATGGGAAGCACATGGCTTGCGTAATGATAGATGATGGGTCTTCTATTAATACCTGTTCTTTGGTGGCAATTTTAGCTTTTGAATTGAATGAGGACATGCTAAGAAAGTCTGATCTGACCATTTCTACATATGAAAACTCTAAATGGCAAGCTGTTGGGACCTTTAAGGCTGTGGTAAAGACAGGGCCCATTGAGACTAAAGCTGAGTTTGTGATTTTGCCTATCCTAGTAAATTTCTTTGTACTTCTCGGGAGACCATGTTTTTACAAGTTGGGAGGAGTACCCTTTACATTGCACCAGATGATTAAGATTCCCGACAATGGTCAGGTGGTCACTATTAAAGCAGTAAGGGAAAACCAAGTGTCTATGCTTGAAATAGCCAAACAACCATTTAGTGGGTTTCATATGGTAGTCATTAAAGATGGAGAAAATGAAGGTAACCTTCCCGACAATCCTCAAGTGATCAATACGCTCAAAAAGATGAATTTTGTTCCTAGTGCTAGTTTAAGAAAGAATTCTCAAGGAACTCAGACTGCTATAGCTGTTAAGGGTCAGGAGGACAAGAAGGGGTTAAGCTTTGCAAGCTCCAATAAGAAGGGGACAGAGAAGGAATCAATAAAAGGAATTCCTCATATTTCTCAGAGTTTTGTACCAACTTCAAGCCTGTGCCTTTATTATGGGGAGAATGAGTGTAACACCCTTATCAGAACAGTATTTTTCGATATGAAATAAAGCGGTAAATGGTAATTTTTTTTAAACTTTAATCATTGCCAAACAACTTTGATACAATTTAATATTACTATTCAATTTACAAAATTTCGACAGCATAATGGCTAAAACTTACTAGCCTCCTAAAAAATTCAAACAATCCACATAGCCTCTCAGAGGCACAACAAATCATATCAGATAGCAATATACATTTTACACAGTCAATCGCATAACAATGATAGTTATTTCACATCACTTACTGACACTTATCTATCGACAGACATAACAATATTTATCATTTAACAAAAACTAACTTAAATACAACTCAGTTCTTGACTTTCGCTATTTAAGTATATACATGCCACAAATACTAGCAAAACAATTACAACTAACTTTTCTTCATCTTTGAATTTTTCTTCTCCGTGTACCGAGCTCCCACAATACTTTAGTACCTGCACGTAGTAAACACTACATACTGAGCACTAGACATGTTCAGTGGTGGCTACTAATCCTAGAATTTCCCAATTAAAGCATAATTATTCTTATTCAACTTTTGCAACTTTTATTCTTATTCCATCAAAAATTTGCATCAACTTTTATTCTTATATTCTTATTCCATCAACTTTTGCAACAATCAAGCTTATGCAACTTTTATTCTTATTCCATCAAAAATTTGCTTTTAAATTCGGTAACACTAATTTCATTATCTATCCATTTTTTTGGTAATCTTTTTGCTATAATATTAAACCTTTCAATTTGCTTTTCATTACTTTCATGTGTGAATCGATTTTAGATTACTTTTATTTTTACGTTTCTTCTTTACTTTAGCTTTTACTTTTACTTAACTTTGGTTTTATATTTTTAGTCACATCGATTTAATTATCATTTCAATTAATGATTATACTGGTACTCGTGTCTTTAATGGTAATAAATCTTTTAACTATTTTATTTCTCGATTGATTTTTCAATTATCCAAAGTATGATATCATTACAATTTTTCGCTACTTATTATTTATTTTACTTTAACTTTTTAAGTAATTAACTCATTAATATTTTCATGGCTTTTAAGCTTTAAATGCAATGTAATACAATTGTTTTGGAACAGATCTTTATTTCATTCTTTTTACATTTGAACATGTTTAAGTACTTATTTAGGACTTAGTATCTTTTTCTTTTTCTAAATTGAACAATTAGGTGTCTTTTAATCATTTTACTTTTTTATTTAACTTTTCTTTCAGAAATATATTACTTAAGCATAAGTTTTCACTTAAGGATAATGTTATTACTTTTTGACTTTAAATAGGAAATTAGTACTATTTTCCAAACTATAATGGGTATATGAAATGCCAACTAACTTTAATTTATCTTGTTTATGTAAAAACACACTTTAAACCATTTTTCTTTACAAAAGTGTAATTTAATACTCATTTATCATTTTATCCTTATAAAATATTTCATTTCCATTTTTACTTATTAATTACAATTTTTGGAAAACGTTATAATTTTATCCCAACTTATTATTTTCTTTCAAACAAATTATTTTCATTCAATTCAATTTATTCATTATGATACGTTCCTAGTGTAATATGACAGGACTCTCGAAAAGGATATGCGGAACATGGACCCAAGGTCCCATTGAGAGAGAAATGATCCCCAAGGGACTATTTCTTGAAAAATATTTCACTTTCACTTTCACTTAAAACACTGAAGCTATAGAGATCAGAGATCCTACCCATAGCAAAGCAAGTCGCCATGACTTGCAACACAGTCGTCATGGCTAGCCAATTATATCCTAAATAAGAATATCATTACTTGACTATTGCTAAGGGCAAAACAATAAATTATATTCGAAATAATTTTTAAATATTTAAAAATCTTTAGTTTCTTTCCTTTATTTCTTGATACAATATATTTTTGTCAATTGCACTCTTTTTAGTGCTTTTGACCATTCAGTAGCTTTCTCCTTCTTTTACTTCTTTTCTTTCTTTTTCACTTTATCTTTTTTTTTATTAATTTTGTGAATTATTCTTCACTAATTCACTTGGACACTTAAAACTTTTCAGTCTTTTATACACTTTATGAATTATAGCATTATAATTTACAATTTCTTTTATTCATTTTGTGTTGTCCTTTGTAAATTATTTTTTAACCATTCAATAATTAACTTTTTGACGATTTTTCTTTTTTTGTCCGAAATTTTAGTCATTCGGGTATACCAACTTTTATTTAGTTGGTGACTTATTTTAATTTATTTCACTCTTTTAATACTTTTTATTGACTAATTTATTTTGATAAATTAGTCAAACAATTATTTTATAACTTTTTTGAATTATATTATTATAATTTATTATTTTATTTTTAGAGATTTATCTCTTGACTTTTTCAATTCTTTTATCCGAAGTATAACTTAATTCAATTTAATTTACTTTCTTATACTTGCTAATTGAATTATTTCCAATAAATCAATATCTTTAATGAAACATATTTCATATTAAATTTCAGAAATTCTTCTAATAATTCATATATATTCTATAATTATTCATTTGCAAATTATTTTACAATTTTCATTATTTTTATTCATTTTATGAATTATTTTTCAGTAATTTATTATTATTATTATTATTATTATTATTATTATTTCTTTTATAGCTCAATAATTATTTCGAAAAACTCATCGATTGACTTTTTTATTCCTTTTTCGTTGACTATAATTTAAATTCATATAAATCCACCTTTTTCAATATTTTTTTGTGCAATTATTCATTAATAATTCAATTATTTTCAATACACATATTAACATTAAAATTTCAATAATATTATAATAATTACAATAAATTCCAATAAAATTTATTTATGCATTATTTGTTATTTACTATCATTTTTCACTAAAATAATCAATTATTTCACAATATTTCACAACTTTCACTATAGACATACATGTTACATAATCTTTAAAATTTCAAAATAAATTCTAAATATTTTTTAAAAATTCATGGACACTACACATTATTTCTATAATTAATTTAGGCTAATATTTATTATTTTCAAGCAAAATTCCTTCATTTTTCCTTAGAGAACATTTCAGCCACTTAAAGAAAGCTCTCCTAAAAATTTATTTCTTCCATTTAAGCTTTCATTTCATCTTCTTTATTGTCCAATTTCATTTACCCTAACAAAATTTCATTAATTAACAACTTTAAAATTTTTTAACCTAATTACGTAAAAGAAATTAATTCACAACAATGGAAAATCAAAGGATTTTGTAGCCACTTACATTTTTCTCTTACTTATAAGTGCCTAAGCCTCCATTTCTTTGCTTTTGTCCCTTGAAAATCCTTCCCCTTCTTTCTCACCTACATGGGCCGGCCATTAAACCTTAGTTTTCTTTTTTTTTTGTTCTCAAATGTAAAATCCAAGCTCATAATCATAATCTACACCCAAAAATCTATGAAAAAACACTAAAGAATCAATCAATTTCTTAAATTCTATCTTACCCCTTTTTCTTTCTCAACTTGATTTCTTGCCTTCCTTTGCTCAAATCATTTGATTGAGGCCACTATGGTGATCTAAAGAGATAGAACTTCATCTTATATGTTTGAATTCATGGGAGATTTGAAGTAAAATTGAAGAGAAGTCAAGAGAGAGAGAGAGAGGAGGAGGAGGAGAGGTTCGACCATCTAAAGGAGAGGGAGAGGCTGTGAAAAATCTAGAGTTTTTGCCAGATTTGCTATCCCTTAAATACCTCTCTTATGGGCCTAATTATGGGCTTAACCTAAGTTCATTTAAAGGCCCATTTTAGGCCATTTAAGGCTCAATCCAATTTCTATCTCTTTCTTACTTAAAATCACTCCAAAACTAATTTCATCATTTTTATCTCATAAAAAATAGGTAGTACATAAATTTTTAACTCAATCGGAGTCCGTTATCGGTCCGATTCAAACTTATCGATCCGATTTAATAACTGCCGGTATCACAAAAAAATTTAATTCTTATTACCAAAATATTCAACATAAAAATTCATGTAGACATACAAAATCTGACAATTTTTGGAGTTGATTTGCTATTTTTAAAAGTTTATACAAAATCAAATCTCATTCCGTACCAAGAAAATTAACTTCTTACCTTTTTTGTATTTTTGATATTTAGAGACTCATTTGACCTCAATTTCACTTCAAATTTCAACCCCGAATTCACCATGGCTAATAATTTTTGATGGTTTAATAAAATATTTTTGAATTTCGGGTGTCTTTTCGGACCTGAAAAGCACTATTCACCATCGAAAAGTACTGTTCATGGCTGATCCGGTATTAAGACCATTACAATGAGCCTTAGATGATAAGGGTTAGCTAGTGTAGGGATTTAAGCTGTTTAATGATGCCTTCGATTAAGAATAAGGAATCATTAAACCAGTTGAAGGTTTTTGGGATGAGAAGATTCTGTTGCACCATTTAGTGTGGAATAAAGAAGCACTAGAGGAAGTAATGATAGAGAAGTTGCTTGCTACTTAGTTTAAAGGCAAAGGGAAGATGTAGGATGAGGATCCATTATAAGTTAAACTAGAGGCTGGAGAGGCATTTGATGCTAACAAGATTGAAAAAGACACTTTTATTGATGTTGTTTATATTCTTGAACCTTTTGATGAGAACAATGTTTGCTGTTTTGATTACATTAATGAGATAAATAATTTTTCTTACTTGTGTGATGTTTCCTCTAATTTCAATATGCATGATCATGATCATAAAGCATTTATATTTGACATTAACTCAACAAACACATGTGCATTCAATCTCAAAACTAAAGAAAACCCAAACGAAATTTTATTGGCATCAAATATAACTCTTGAGAAAATATTGGAAAAATATGAAAAAGTCTTTACCTGGACCTATGAAGACATGCTAGGATAGATCAATAAGTCGCTGAACATGCCATTCTGACATATCCAAGATACAAGCCAGTTAAACAGAAGCGTAGAAGGCTTAGGTCGGAATGGGCTGAGAAGGTTAAGGATAAAGTCAGAAAGCAAATAGAGCCTAAGTTCTTAGTGGAAGTTCAATACCCCACGTGATTAACAAATATAGTCCCTATAGCAAAGAAAGATGGAAGGGTGAGAGTCTGTGTGGAATATAAAGACTAGAACAAAGTATGTCCCAAAGATGACTTTCTTTTGCCTCACATAGGTCGATAGTGCAGTCGCCTGTGCCATATACAGTTTCATGGATGGATATGCAAGGTACCATCAAAATCTAAACAAAATAGTGGATAGGATCAAAATAACTTTCATAATCGAGTGGAGGACTTATACCTATCGGGTCATGCCTTTTGGACTTAAAAATACAGGTGCTACCTATCAAAGAATGGCCACTAAGATCTTAGATGATTTGATTCACAAAGAAGTAGAGGTGTATGTAGATGACATGATGATCAAGTCAGTCACTAGAAAAGATCACTTTGAGGTATTGAAGAATTTTTTTTTAGAATATCAACAAGTACAACCTCTGCCTTAACCCAAAAAAGTGCATATTTGGGGTTACTTCAGGTAAGCTTTTAGGTCATGTTGTGAGTCAGAGAGGCATAGAGGTAGATCCTGACAAGGTAATGATGGAATATGACATGGCATTTATATAATGATCATGCAGCGGAAAATAATAAAAATCAATCATACAAGCCACTCAATCCATGAACAAGAATCGAAAGCATGCAATTTTAGGGTTTTAAAACTTACAACTTTAGATGCACTTCAAGATCTGATTTTTGTTGATGACCAGCACCTAAGAAGGATATGTCAGCCTTAGATCTTTACCACCAATGCCAAAGGAACAGCCTTTATGCCACTCCTCTCTATGTTCACACACACAATTGCAAAGACGGCTTAAAATCAAGATTGCTAGCTCTCTAATTAAGTATTGTATAATGGCAAAGGATTGAAGCTACAAGATTTGATCTTGCACTTCTTTTAGTTGCTATTGCTACCCAAGAACACAAGAGAAACAAGGAACAATCCTTTCTCCTTGTGAATTCGGCTAAGAAAAATTGTGAGAGAGAGAGAGAGAGAGTTTCATGCCTAGGGTTTCTTTTTTTCACCCAAAAATATATATGTCATCTATAATTAAGAGTTAATTTCGAAATTAACTATCTATGAGATAGTTAATTCACTTTCATCACCTCCTAAAATCAAGTGACATATATTAAATCAAATTCTTTTAAATTTTAAATTCAAATTAATTTGAAATAATCATAAGACATTTAATCAAATAATATCACTTAATAAGTAATGTACATGTGCCGAAATTCCCTTAATTTTATCTTGGAATTTCGGTCACTCCATCTCTTATTTAAGTGATTTAATTTGATTCAAATTCTTTTAGGCTTTAATACTCAATTAACTTAATTAATACAAGATAATTAATTAATTGAAATTAAACCTTGTGGGCTGAATTTCTCTCTCTCATGAACCAAGGTCCAATAGCAATTTTAATATCCATTACATACATTAATTTGACTTTAATTAAAAGCCCAAATTAATGCCCAATACTTTATTTAAATATTTTAAGCCCAATGCTTTGTGTGTGATCCTATAGGTCCATTTAATGTTGGCAATGAATTAATGAATTAATTCAAAGGCTATATATATTCTCTAGCAAGATATTATAGCATTCCAAATTAAATGAAAATGCAAATGGCATTTGGTGACCTAATGCAATTTTTCATAGTCCCTTACCCATAAATATCAGAATTAATATAAGGCATGGAATTAGTCATCCTTATATATATTAATTCCTTTCTTGATATTCCAGTGACACTGAAGTCTCAGATAAATAATGATTACTCATTATTTCATCTCGGTATGGCCATACACTTCTCAGTTCACTGATCAAGTGGCCGATGATATTTTCTCTCTTATTGAGAGGGGTAATCCCTTCACTTCTCTTATGCTCTCTAACATGAATCAATGCATACCCAAGCATACCCATACTTGTCACTCTGTTACAAGCACGTTAGGTGTATGTCAAGGTACACAGTAATTCATAAAGAGTTTCATAGAGATTTCAGGTCTAAGAACTCCGATGCAAAACTTGCATATGAGAAACACTTATGACTTGTACTATGTAGTGTTCTCATGAATGGATTGAATCCAGATATCATGTTCTAAACATGTATC
Organism: Excoecaria agallocha; assembly: GCA_037975025.1. Classification (NCBI taxonomy): domain Eukaryota; kingdom Viridiplantae; phylum Streptophyta; class Magnoliopsida; order Malpighiales; family Euphorbiaceae; genus Excoecaria; species Excoecaria agallocha. Next base: position 90,721 of record JBBPFJ010000269.1, read on the forward strand.
TATGATCTCTGATTGACACTCTTGTTCTTATGATCCTTAAAACAGAACTCAACTTATCAGAGAGAGCATACTAGTCTTAATTCATTGTTATTCCCATAACAATGACTGACTAGGGATATTTAGAATGAAGTCTCTATTATTTCAAGGTCTTACAACCATGTGCCTCACACATGATAACTTAAACTGAAACAACATTCTTGGATAGTTCTATCCATTGATATGCACAGGAATACAATAGATATAACAAATGCCTCATTTATTAACTAAAGTGTTTTATTATAATGTATTGGGGCTAGGGTTTACACTAACAAGTAAAGGCCATTAGAGAGATACCAGTACCTTAGAAGGGAAAGGAGGTCAGAGGATTTTTGGGTAAGATCCAATAAATAAGTAGGTTTATTACCAAGTTAACCTCGATCTATGAATCGATCTTTACGTTACTCAAGAAAGATTAGCTTGTAGTTTGGACTGAGAATTGTCAGACAACATTCGATACCATCAGGGAATACCTGTTACATTCGCCAGTGTTGAGACCGCCTCAGATAGGTAAGCCTTTGATTTTATACTTAGCAATAGAAGACAATTTAGTAAGGGCTATGATGGCACAAGAGGATGATTTTAGTATTGAGTACGCAGTATACTACCTCAGTAAGAAATTCCTCCCTTATGAGGAGAAATATGTAAAAGTTGAAAAGAATTGTCTAACAGTCATATGGGCATCAAAAAAGTTGAGACATTACTTCCATTCTTATAAGATACAAGCTATAGCTAAGTAGAATCCCTTTAGATACCTATAAGAAGCCCCTTCATTGTTAGGAAAGATGGGAGGATGGTTGATTCTTGTATGAATTTGACATAGAATACATCATTAGGAAAACCATTAAAGGAAAAACAGTGGCAGGGTTCCTAGCCAATCAGCCTTTAGAAGGTGAAGAGATGACTTCTGAATTTCCCGATGATAACATAGCAGCCATAATAGTATAAGGTTGGTAGATGTATTTCAATGGAGCTGTTAATAATAAAGAAGTAGGAGCATGAGTGATCTTGGTTGCCTTAGAGGGAGAAAAGATGTCGTTAGCTAAAAAATTGAGATACAAGGCCACGAATAATGAAGCGAAGTACGAAGCTTACATTTTCGGGTTAAAAGCTTTACTTGCTGTAGGGGCAAAATCTGCAAAAGTGTTTAGAGATTCATCTCTAGTAATTTACCAAGTAAGGGATGAATGGTTAGTAAAAAAAGAATGATTGTTGCCTTATCTCAGATACTTGAAGGTTTTGGGCAGTTAGTTTGAGGTTTGCACTTTCGAAAATGTGCTTAGGGAAGAAAATCAGTTGGCAGATGCCTTGGCTACCTTGGTGTCCACGTGGGAAAATTGTAAATCTCAAGCTTCGATAGGTTGTGCTTTGAAAAGGAATAGATCATGGATATTGAGGTAGACGATAGAAAACCTTAGTACTATGATATTCATAATTACCTAAAAAAGTCAGTGTTTCCTAAGGAAGAAACTAAAGAGGACCAGAGAATGATTCATAAGCTGTCAACTTAGTTTATCATTGTAGGAGGAGTGTTTTATAAAAGAAAGCCTAATGGAATTCAACTGAGATGTTTTGGTGAAAGGGAAGCCAAAAAGGTAATAGAGGAAGTGCATGCGGGAGTATGCGAAGCCCATATGAATGGGTTAGCCTTGGCAAAGAAGATTATGAGGAAAGGCTTCTTTTGGCTCATGATGGACGCTGATTGTTCTAAGTATATCAAAAAGTGATAATTATGCCAACAATATATAGATCTGAGACATCTACTCATTTTTGAATTGTGTAACCTCACATCGCCATGGCCATTTACTGTATGAGGAATAGACATTATGGGGATAATCCATCTGCCTGCCTCAAATGGGCATGGATTTATCATAGTGGCCATTGATTATTTCACGAAGTGGGTAGAAGCCAAATCTTTCAAAAAGGTAGATGCACGGGATATGGCTAGATTCATCAAGAAAAATCTGATATGCAGATATGGTTTACCTCATCATGTGGTCTCAGACAATGGGTTATAATTTTTAGGTGAAACCAGATAAATGCTTATTAGGTATAGGGTCCAACATCACAAGTCTTCTCTTTACAGACCTTAAGTAAACGGAGCAGTCGAAGCAGCCAATAAGAACATAAAGAGAATTTTATCCAAGATGGTGTGGACTTACAAGGATTGGGCTAATAAGCTATACTTTTCATTATGGGGTTATAAGACCGCAACTAGGACTTCAATGGGAGCTCAACTACACCTCTACCATAAGTTCCATCATCTCCTGCCTAGGCACCTTTAGCCCCTTTTTCATATGATATATCTAGGTAGCTGGTTAAGATAGAGGAGACGTAGAGGACCATACTCACAGTTGTGCAGTCTTTACAAACACTACCAATGGCTATCCAAACGTTACAGATAGAGGTATAGAGTTTCAGAGTGGACATGCAAGTTGTAGGGCATAGATTTGATGAGTCCTTATAGGTAATTGATGACTCCCTCACTTAGCTCAAAGATCAGGGTGCTTGCATTGAGGTAAAGGTTCTTAGAGCTAGACAGACAGTGATTGAGATCGATGAGAAGTTGATGAGGTACGTCGGGTACCTGAAAGGAGACTTAATGAGATATCTAGAGAGCCATTCTCGAGTAGTCCTTCAGGTGGGGCAAGGATCAAAGAGGCTGGCAGACGTGATATCACAGATCCTGTAGCCTTTGACATCGCTGTTGCCAGGTTTTAGATTTGTATTTGAGCAGGTTGGTGAGCAGCTAACTCCAGTGCCTCAGGTTATAGCTCCAGCTCGACCTTTCAAGCTGCTAGCATTCAAACAACCATCAAGACCAATGTATCACTGAGCATCAGGGATAGGGCCTTCACAGTGATTGATTGCTTCTATATTTAGGGAGTTTTACTTTATCAAAATTTTTTTATGTATATAAAAACGGAGTTGTATATAACTTATCATTATATGTCTTATATTATTTATGCTTTCTTTGTTTGGAAAATAAATGAATGTGAATGCCATGTAATCAATGTGATAACTTGTAAATAACCATGCCATAACAAGACAAAGATAATAATAATAATAATAGGACTAAAAGAATAATAATAATAATAATAATAATAATAATAATAATAATAATAATAATAATAAAGAGGCCAAATTCAATAAGCAGCATATTAACATTCAACGTCTTCCACATTAGGTGCTCAAAACCCTACCAAGGGGGTATACATTTGCTTCGTCAACAACAAGAAAACCAGAGCAACTATCACCATTCCTCAAAGCGGGAGAGGCTTCGATCTGAGCACACTAAAAAGCCATAAGGCTAATATGAAAGCAAATAATTACCGGACAAGAGATAGCCAGAATAGATTTCAGCACCTCAATGACACCTCACAAAATCATGTCTACTAGGGTGACTTTGGATATTTCAGTGATTCTCTGGAGGATAGATATATATTTGCTAGAAACATCCTCAACGAAGCATTGCTTCAGAAAGAACAACCAAATCTCTCAAAAACAACAACCAATAAGTCAGCTAATGAATGACACCCATCACACACTACTCTAATAATCTCATTTAATGTTGCAGGATAACTTTTATCATTCTAACTTTACATGCCGACAAACTGATGCTAGTCGCAATGTGTTTTCAGTAATTTAATTTTGGATACCCTATGCCCTAATCAAATGCAACCAAGTTAGCTTGATTCTACATGCCTTAGGTGTTAATCAGGGAAGACCCTTGTTCTTGTCACAATTTTGCATGCCCCAGGAGCTAATTAGACGAGTGGAGACCAGCTGCCTTCAATGGAGTTAGTCTCAAGCCATCTTGATCTGCATGCCCCAAGTACTAATCAGACGCACTCAAATAACCTGATTCTGCATGTCCTAGGTGCTAATTAGAGTTAATTAGTTTGTCCTGGTTCTGCATACCTTAGGCATTAATTGGACAATCAACATAGGATTAACACATTGACAAGCTAATGTTAAATATCTAAATTTGAGGTTAACGCATTGACAAAATGATAATAACTACTCAATTAAGAGATTCATTGCCTCAAAAGGTACATACTGTAATCAAATAAGAGATTCGCTGCCTCAGGTATGCGTCTTTTTCCTTACACTTTGAATTTTGGCTCACTTTAGCACTAGTGCACTAGGTCCCCAAACTTGGGGGCAGCTGTAGATATCGTGACCCAAGATAGCCTAGATCAAGGTTACCCAATGATGAGAAAATAACATATTGCTGGCAGTAAGTTTGGATTTCGAAGCTCCGATCGTTGATTTATCATTTTTTCTTAAAGATTTTTATGATTTTCTAAATGAATTCAAATATTTTCTAGTGTTTTAACAACATACACAAAAAAACCCTATTTTGGACTGTTAGTGGTAACAGACGGCCGTCTGTCACCTGAGGGGTGGCTATATGTGGGTCCCTCTCTCCTGTATGGTGTAAACCAATGGTATTTTAGGGAAACAAGGGTCTAGTGATGAAGGACGACCATTCCCCATTGACAGCCACCTATCCATGGCCGGAAACCTAGATTTTTTTCACGTTTTCTTAGATTTTCAAAAGAAAAAGTTTATCTAATAAAGGTTAGGCCCAAATTTTTGGGATTTTTATCTCCAGATTTAGCGATATTTGAGTTAGAATTGGATTAAAACTCCTTCTTTGGTATAAAAATAAAAAATATAGGGTTTTGAGGGGGAGGAATCATTATTCTTGAGGGCAGCCATTAGAGAAAAAGAAAACTAATTTATTTCTTCCTCTAAGGTTTTTTACTCCAGCAATTTTCTTCAAACAAACAAACAAACACAAAGAATTTTAGACTTTCTTTGAGAATCAAAGAGTATGATTCAAAGTAGAGATATGGATAAAATCTCTCTTGAGGGTAACATTATAGGCTTATTCTCACATTCTCTTTCTACAATCTATTCACATGATTTTATGATTATTGAACATTGATTTGATTTTTTTAATTATTATATCTGAATAATGTGCATGATTTATCAAAGTATATCATTTCTAAAATATGTTAGAGATTATAATAAATTATAAAGGTTTCTTCATTGTTGTCATATAGAGCTTTCCTTTTCATATATATACTATAACTCTATTATTTTGATGTAATATAATGTATTTTTAAGTGTTTTTAATGTATTTTGGCATGATTTAGTGCTTAAATATTGCATATTTAGGGTTAGAACATTATTTGTAGGATTTTCTACAATTATGCCATAATTTTACACTTTTTGTTTTGTTATAGAGGTGACAAACAGGAAAAAAGGCTGAAAGATGGTTGTCCATGATCTGAGGGACAGGACATCTCAGTCCTTTCTTCCTGTCTATCCTTCACTCCATGGGTGGTCATCCCTTACTCCTTTTGGCCATATATAGGGGTGTTTTATGGTATTTTTCATACATTTTTAGGGCTTTATATATTTTTTAGTCATTTATTCCTTCCCTCCAATATTCATGCATTATTTGATGTTTTTTTGTTACTATACATATATTCCTGTACTTGTAATTAATTCGTTTGTTTGAATAAAGTATATAATTATTTTATTATAAATGTTAATTTATTTATTTTGTGTGACTTTTTCTTGTAATCAGAATATTTATGGCCGTGGAGGACATACGGTTCATTTTGCATGAGAAGCCGTGCTCCCACACTGGTCACCATTTTTATCCCTTGGTTACATTGTTATTTTACGTCTTTATTTATTTATTATGGTATTGTTTATTTATTTATTTTTGTTATTATTGGTTGTTATTTTTGGATGTATTTTTTTGGTTGTAATAGTTAATAAAAAAAGATTTTTTCGAGCACGTTAAACGAAAAAGGCACTTAAAGCATTTTCTAGCAAATAAGTTGGGTTTTTTAGAAAACATGGACCAATATCCAATTTTTTTCAACCTAAAATTTCACATGATATAATAAAAGCTTTTATTTTGTAAATATAAATGAGGGAACCAATGTTCCTAACCCAAATTAACTCCTCGATTTATATATGTATATTTATTTACGCTTTCATGTTGTGGATAATTTTCTTATGTAATAATTTTTAAATAGGATTTTATTTTAAGTATTTATTTATTGCCTTTTGTTTGAATGGGATGTTTACTTAAATTTTATCGCTTACATTGTCTGAGATAGAAAAGGGGATTAATTCTAAAACTTAATGATAAAATAACACCTAACCAAAGATGCCTAATAAGAGGGATGTTTCGAATACCAATCTCTGTTTGGGCATCAAAATAAGGTCAAGATTCAATTCCTAACATTCTATTGGGTGGTGAGTTCATGACACCTGCCTCTTTGAACCCGTTAGTAGACGACTTCATGGGTTGATCACCAGCAATAATTAGGGTTCAATCCTTCTTATTGCGAAACAACCAATTTATGATTAAAAACGAGCCCTTCTGGTCTCAGGCCTCCGAGAATGAACCCGAAAACAAAAGGCTGGCTCCAGCAAGCATCATAATACCAAACTAAACCTACTTAACTAACATGCAAACTACAAACCAAACTAAAAAAACTAAATTAAAAAGCAAAACAAATAAAAATTTCAAAACATAAAAATAACTAACTTAACACAATATCAGAAAATTAAAGGAAATAAAGTACTATAATTGAAAACAAAAATAGTTTAAACTGAAATGAAAATAAAACAACCAAAAACAAAAAACAACGGAAATAAAAATAAAAATAATTCATGAGAGCAAAATGAAAGTTAAGATTGTTTAAAAACTTCTTAAATTAATATTTACAAATGAGCTTAATTGGACTCTATCCCCCTCTCTAAAATCTTATTGTCCTTAGCAAGGTAGCAAAAATGTCTGCTTATAGTACAAACCAACAATTAGCATTTAAATGCCAAGATAAATTTCAATTTAAATGATAAAAACACAACACATATGCCAATGACATTGCATGTAGTATTGGAACAAAATCTATCAACAATTGAAGGCATGAATCATATTGAGTACAAGCATGACAAAGGCATAACATATCTCATATCGAAAGGAGAAGACAATGACAATTGATTAGTGTAACAAACGTAAGCTAGGCGTGCGAGACATCCTATGATTTGGTGACTCAAATAAGGAATCCAACAAACAATAAGACCAAAAGCACATGATTCCAAATGTAAAATTTCACACAAGCACGTCATGGAAATAGGTTTTAATGCATATGTACGAATTGTTCTTAGGGTCTAAAACCAATTTATGTTAGATTGGTGTAAAAACAATGGGGCAAAAGAACTCAACTTGGTCACTTAGACATTTCATCAAACACCTTGTAGGCATAGAGAAATACAAGCTAAATCAAAACTAATTCAAGCTATTAGCATGCCTCAAGTTAAATAAATCAAATCTAACCAAGAGAAAAACCCCCAAAAATGAAATCTCAACACAAAATAGCATCAATTTGTCACCTAATCACAAGCATAAAGAACCTTAGAAAAAATCAGGATCCAAAGGAAACAAACCAGGAATACACCCATGCCCAAAATATCATAAGCAATTATCATGAAGGATAATTAAAGTGAAGAGAAGGAGAACGACTTACTTAGATTGGAAGGCCGGTTGTAGAGGAGAGACAAATAGGGAATAGAAGAGAGAAAAACCATATATGAAAGTTTAAAACAAAGAGGGAAATGCGTAAGTTCAAAAAAATAAGGCTATTTAAACATAAGAGGACCCAATGGGGTTGCTAAAAAACCCAACAGGACCAAAAGGTTATGCTCAATTTTTGCACTTGAAGGACCTGATAAGACTATTTCATAGTCAAATCGAGTTCTTTGCTATTAGAACAATCTTTACTAAGGACCTGATAGGACCATTGAATAGTCCATCCGGGTTGATTTTCCTCAAAATTTTGTTTTCTAGCTTTTTCCATTAAAAACACTCTTTTATTTAACTATATTTTACTTCCCCTTAATTGACACCCTAAAACCCTTATGAACTCTTTAATTAATCTAAAAGCACATTCTAATTTAAATACAATCATTAAGCACAAAATCATTAAAAGTAGCTTATTTTTATAATTTCACCTTTCAACCTATAATTCAGTAAACTAACATTTTAAACTCATAAATTGAATGGAAAAAACACAGTAAACCTAAGAAAACACAAAGAAAATCAATTGAACTATAAAAGCCTACGAAATTAACTAAAGATAGGATAGCAAATCATTAAAAATAACACGCAAAAACTCAACACAAAAAAATGATTGAAATTTAAAGAGAAGGGTTAGAAAAGTTCTAGTTTATTGAGTCCCAACTCGACTCATGTTACTCTCTGAAGGTTGAGCTTGTAATCCAAATAATGGTTTCTCCAGACTTTACTCCTCATTTTCTCCCATCAATAGGAGAAACTTGTCAAAGTTCACCAAGGTAGGAAACGCCATATCTTTAAAAAAGTATGACTCAACCCTTGGCTCATTAAAAATGTACTCTTCTGGCTCTTCTAGCCTCAATAAATTCTTCAAGCGGACTCAATCCAGTGCCTTTACTTAAGAATTGAACACTTCTTACTCATTTGGTGAAAAATTCTTCACAAAAGACTTAAATACATCTTCTAAACAAACACATGATTTGTCTTTAAAGATGAGCTGCTCCTCTTCTTTCTCATGCACCGCAAACTTAGATTCTTCTTTATCCACAAAATGCATGATTTAATTCCTCATTCTTACCACCATCACTTTGAATTTGTATAGAAGCACTCAACAGTTCCATTTTGGATTTCAACTTTTTAATTCCCATTTCTTGATTTCTTAATAAACTCTTTTGACTCTTCATCTTTTCCTCTTGATCCCCTAACCTTTTCTTTTAAAATTTAAATGTAGCCTCCCATTTTTCCTTTTTAGCTTTAAATTGTTTCTCTCAACTTGCAATCAAGTCTAGAAGACTTTCAACTTTGCAAGTGGTGGACTCTTGTAACACCCATAGAGAATAAGAATCTTCAAAGGATAGTGAACAAGCAATCAGTGAATGTGTATGCAAGAGCTATAATTCTTACATTTCTCTTTTTAAATCATTCATTTGCTCTCTTAAAAGGAACAATTCATAATCTTAGACCACTATAAAAAAACCTAAATTAGCAATGGAATTTAGTGACGGCATATTTTTAGCGATGATTTTAAATTTAAAAACCTGAATTAACGATGGAATTTAGCAACGACATTTTTAGCAACGATTTTAAATTTAAGTTATGAAAATGTATTTGTTCAAGTTGGAGATAAGTTTATCGATGAAATAGTGATGGAAATATGAAAACAGATGCTAAATATCGGTGGTAACAATTGGAGTTATTTTGCAATGAAATTAGCGACTAAGTAAAAACTTTTTAATTTTTTACTAAAAAATAGCGACCAATAGTTTTCGTCGCTAAAAATATTTTATTATCAATTATATGTTTTCAATTAAATTTTTTCAAAAATTTCTGATTTTGATTATTAATTTCACTAAGCATTATAATATTAATAAAAAATATACATACATATTTATGCTTACTAATTATTTTTAATAATTTTGCTTTACACACGAAATTCAATTCAAATAATTTGTGATTTTTAGTTTATGTCAAAAAGATTTATAAGTTTTATTAGGAGAGTTTTTATTTATTATTAATAGTAATGTATTATATGAACCCTTAATTATTATATATTATAATTATTTTGAAAATATAATAATTTTTTGTCAATTATTCAAAAATCTAAACTTATTCATTTAAAAAATTTACATTTTTAATAATAAGTATAAACTAATTGTTACAATTATTATATAATTACATTATGAAGATTAATAAAAATAAATATTTTTAAAATAATAATATAAAATTTATTATTTCATTTAAAATAATTATGAAAAATTTTATAATTTATTTTTATTTTGTTAAAATTTTGATCAAATATTAAATTATTAGAAATTTTAATTATATATATTTACCAAATCATCCTTAAATATAAAGACAAAATGATAAAAATTGATAGGCACATTTTAGTATTTTCAAAATGTTAACCCTACATATAAAAGCAACTTTTTCTCTCCCCTCAAACCCTCCTGCGCTTCATCGTTTCCTTCTCATCTTTCTGGCTAAAATTTCACCAAACACTGAGGCTTATAAACCATGACTTCAGAATGAAATGGTAGGTGATTATTGACTCTTTTGTTGCGTTTAATTGTGCAAAATTTTGAAGTAGTTATCAATTAGTATATATTTATTTTTTATTTTTAATTTTAAAGTTGCAGTTAAATTCCCTGTTTTTTTTTCTTTTGACTGCTGTCTATATTTATACTCTTTAGCAGAGATGGGTTCGATTTAGGTTGCTGGCCAACAATTCACTTGTCAATTTCAATTTTATACCATTTCCTTCTCTCTAATATATTTCCTAAAGGTTTTGCTGCCTCTGCTTCACATATAAAAGGAAGACTCAAGACACAAGTTAGGGAGTCGATTGTCAATTAGAGAGTCTTTAGTTATTGCTTTTACGTTAGAATTCAAAGTTAATTTACGTTTTCTATAATTTCTTTTTAAACTCAATTTTTATCTTTGAATTATGAAGTGTGAGTAGTTTTTCTTAACTTTTGCTAAGGATACTTGAATCCTTAATCTTTTGTTGTGATGACTTAATTAAGCTTTAATGTTAATCCAAGTTAATTATTTCTTGGCTTTTAGCATATTCTTATCTTTGATTGTGTTTGGATTAATTGTTGGTTTATTGGTTTAAATAACAAAGAGTTGATTTAAGCATTATTAAGGATTTGCATGTTCTTGGATTAATCTTTTGAATCAATGCATGATTATTTTTTGTTTTGAGATGATTATGTCTTGATAATTTTGATTAATATTAAGAGAGGAAGAACCAAGAATATACTAGAATTGAATTTTCTTAGAAAATAGTTCAATGAAAGTATAAAAAGTTAAACCAGATTTTTATGCTGAATGTTAAATTGTTCTTAACAGGGAGTTTAATATTCAAGAAAGATATTCTTGGTTCAAGGTATCAGGTCCTATTCATCTAGTTTTCCATACTTACTTGTGTTTTTAAGAATTTAATTCATTGCAATAAAAGGTTAAGGTGGATAGTCCTTTAGTGAAAGTTATTTTTAAATATTGATTGTTCCTTTGTTCTAATTTACTCTTATTTTTTTTTACTTCAAGTCAATTGTTTTGATTCGGTTTTTGATTTTCATCATAACTTTTGGGATCTCTTCTCTCTCTCTACACAAAATTTTCATTTTAAAACTCAAAATCTTTTCATACACATACAAGTTTCCCTTGGATTCAATATTTGAGATCTTAATCTTTATTTTCCTATATTACTAGCCAATCTAGTACACTTGCTAGACACCGGTCAATTACTTCCAAGCACCAAGAGTATGATGGCAGTTACTAAGAATTTCTGCATGACTGATTAAGGAAAATGAATTTACTTCTAGCAATTGAATTGTTTATGTATCTTAATTTGATTCTAAGACCCAATATGATGTGCTTTCTTGAAATCTATAATTTTAATGTTCCAATGGAATTTGCAAATAATAAATAGTCCTGTGTAGTGCATACTAAAGAAACATATCTATGCTTCTTCCCATTTTCCTTTGGTCCAAACCTGAAAATATTAATGATCTTTTATGGTCATCCTGTACACCTTACATCCCCAATTAACCACACATATATTTCCAAAAAGTCACATGTTTTCGCAAAGTTTTAAAAGTGCATAAATATTTTCTTTAACACATCACAATTCTGGTTAATTTTCTAGCACATCAATTTTAGAGTGAGACCAAGCTAATGTTCAATTGCCCATGCCATCCACTCTTTATACAGTGTACCAAAGTGTATACAAACAATACACTTTTAAGGTATACTTATCAATTAAAGTGATGTAGGCTAAGCATATCTTTAAAGTGAAGAGATAAAAATCAAACCCTTTATTTATAAGCTCTTTAATATAAAGGTTACGCCCCACTATCCACTTCTTATCTAATCAATCCCCAAATGAATAAAACCATTGAAAATTAGAAATCAATTTATCATAATCAATATAGAAAATATAAAATCCATAATGATATATAATAATATATATCCATATGAATAACAGATATATACAGTTCATAGCATTCTGCACCATATTTTTATAATAGCTTACATACAATGCATAATTACGTACTATATATATGTGTGTGCGTGTGTGTCAAATCAAGAAATATATATGTTTAAGCACTGGAAGCAAAATCTTAGCCACTCATCATTTTAAAGTTAATAATTCCAATTAAGCATGAAAACAGAGCATGGAGAAAGCAAAACAAAGTATGCTAAAACTTAATTGAATTATAATTATACTTAATTAATGGTTTTAAAATAAATACTATAGATTTTGGTATTATAATGATGGGGTTTCTAGCATTGAAGATTGATGGATCTTTCCAATTATATATATGAGTACTACGTAGTACATATGCACCCTTAATCAAAATTTTATAATTTTTTTATATTTTATATCTAGAACTTGAAATTGATTATATATATATATATATATATATATATATATATAATGATGGGGTTTCTAGCATTGAAGATTGATGGATCTTTCCAATTATATATATGAGTACTACGTAGTACATATGCACCCTTAATCAAAATTTTATAATTTTTTTATATTTTATATCTAGAACTTGAAATTGATATATATATATATATATATATATATATATATATATATATATATATATATATATATATATATATATATATATATATATATATATATATATATATATAATAAGGTACAATAATCATACTCTCACTATGTACAATTTATGTTAAAAAATCTTTACCTTATTAGTAAAAGAAATTAAATCGAGATGACTCATACTTTTAATCGAGTGTTATTCACATGTTAACTTCTCGTGAAAATGAATTAATTGTAGAGTAACTTAATACATTTTATTAATAATAGGTGAAACTCACAATTATGAAGCTCTAAAATGATTTAAAGTTCTACAAATTCTAGAATAGAAGAACTTATAAGACTTAACTAGAAGTCTATAGCTAGTGCGGAGGTATGAAGCCTTATTGCTTGTGAATTATTTTTCTTATCGTCCAAAAAATATTCATCTTATTCTTATTTTCTTACTTTGAGTCAGGAAAATGAAACAAAGGATGAGTTTGTTCAAAATGCTGAGTCCAAGAAAAAGCTTGACTTTGACTCTTATAAGGAAGAACAAGACAATAAATAGAAAGAGAAAGGTGGCATATCAAATAAGACGAAAAAGTTTAGCTAAATGGAATGTTATTATCTTCCTTACTATTTATGGGATTGATGTGATGATATTATGTTGGACTATAATAAATGTAATGTTTCTTCTATTTTCTAGCTCATAAGGAATATGAAGATTGCAGAACTGAAACAGATATGCTCGGGCCTTGATGTTTTTGAGGTAGTTTCCATTTTATTAATTTTTGTTTGAGATTGGATTTTTAATGTAATTAAAGTGCTTATTTTAATTTTTTCCCAAACTTGCAAGTGTGGGATGCAACTGCAGTAGACCCAAAGTTGCTAGTGTATTTGAAGTCATACAAAAATACTGCTCCGGTGCCAAGACATTGGTGTTAGAAAAGGAAATTTTTGCAGGTTAGTTACTGCCGAGAAAGCTAGTAGTATTGCTTTAGATATACATGATTGATGGGTATGTTGCATCATGAGAGATTTAGGGAAGAGGGTGACGGAAGATAATGTCCATAAGGTTTGTCTTATACGTATACATATGGTTCTTGTAAGAAAGCGGCTGTGACAATGATAGAGCCTCAGACTTGTATGTGTTTGGCAATGGGCCTCTTAAGTGATTTCTCTTTTAATATAACTTGCTAGTGTGGCTGGGGATCTAAATGTTCATGTGATACATCTCTTAGAAATAAATTTCTTTTTCCCAACCTTTAATCATCACTATTGTTGGATAATTAAATATTGTTGAAGTGCTAATTCATCTGCTTTGAATTTTCAGATGTGTTTCCATTGTTCTAAGTGCTCTGGCTAGATTCATCTAAAATATAATATTTTTTTTATTTTATTTTATTCTTAATATGTGATACATCTGTAAACTTCCATTAGTTCAAGTATTAGGTGTAATAACCAATTTCCTTAATGGATGGAAATTTTCTCCGGTTACTTTCTAAGGATGGATTCGGTCCTTTTAGTTGTATCACCACTCAAAGTACTTAAATTAATATATACACAACTTTGTGAATCACATTGGCTGAAGTTTCTTCGTTATGCAGGCTTATATTGAAAAACAAGATAGTAAGAAGTTGAAACAGAAGCAACGTGACGTATGTAGTCAAAGATCGGAAAGATGGATATTGACTATCAGGTCTTTCACATTCCTTTTTTCATTTTTGTTTTAGAATGTAGTGAGTTATTTTCTTTACATTATTGTTAGTGCCACATTCCTTTATTTTCTTGTAGTGTATGAAAGAAAGAAGCAATTGGCAAAACTAGAAAGAAAGTAGTTGTTGGCAAAACAAAGGTGAGAAGACTGCTGATGAGAAACTTGGTCCCCAACTAGATGTCATTTGTATTAGAATAGATAAGAATTTCTATTAGAATATCTCAACTTTACTTTAGCCAAGTATTTGTATAAAATGGAATCTAATTGACCTGCCCTTTTATGGAGTGGACTTTGATATTTTAATCCAAAGTCTTTTTTTCTGTTGTGTTATTTACTGGTATATTTGGATCAATACACTTTTGAGTTGCTGCCTAGAAAACATCAACCTATAATTATAAATAAATTCATAAATAGGTAAAAAAAGATAAAATTTCACATTTGGTGATGAATTAGCGACAAACATTTCAGTCGCTAAAAATATGCTAATTCAATAAATCAAAACAAATAATAGCGACAGCAACAACGAATGTATATTTTGTTGTAATTTTTTAGCGACGTAAAATATCATGCCAATCTGTAGCAAAAAGAATCAATTTTTTAGCGACGAATATTTGGTCGCTAGTATTTTTTTATTATAATGACTGATTTTAGGTGTTAATTATCAACGGGAATTTTACTGTAGCAATGGATTTCGTCGCTATATATAACAACTATTTTTTATTTTAGTTGCTGAAAATGCCAGCGATAGCCAAATAGCAACAATCAATCGTTTAGTCACTATAATGAATTAATGACAAAAATTTATCAATTAGCAATGAAATTTTTCGTTCTAATTCCCTATTTTTTTGTAGTGGACTTCATCTCGCATCATTTTGAAAATGCCTCAAAATATTCCTACAAACATGCCTTAAAACCTTTAAATCATTGATGGCAAGAAGTATATTGAGTACAAGCGTGAAAAATGCTTAACAAGTCTCACATCAGAAGGAGAAGACAATGACAATTGATTAGTGCAACGAATGTAAGCTAGGCGTGTGAGACATCCTATGATTTGGCGACTCAAATAAGGAATCCAACAAACAATAAGATAAAAAAAATGCATAATTCTAAATGTAAAATTTCACACAAGCACATCACAAAAATAGGTCTTAATGCATATGTACGAATTGTTCCTAAGGTCTAAAACCAATTTGTGTTAGATTGGTGCAAAGAAATAGGGCAAAAGAACTCAACTTGGTTAAGTAGATTTAGTGATAATATGAATATTCCTTTCATGATGGAGCCAAGGCTAAAAGAGACTAGCACAGCTCCAGGATCAACAGACTTGGACTTGAAGGCCTTGATAGAAATAGTGCTCAACTACTGGCAAAAATAGGGGCTGCTTATAGCGCTGCCAACACTGACTTCTCAACCTTTGTGCACCATATTTTGTGTGTGCCAGAAGAGGTGGCCCCTATGCTAAGATTAAATACCAAGCAATTGATTTTAATGTGCAAACAATGTCAAATAGAAGTGGGGTAGCTTTTATTATCAAGCTTGTTTTTGTCAAAAGTAGCCTACTAACATCGTAATACTTTTAGATGTATGGATCAATGCTCGGCGATGCCATAATCACTAAAATGAATAAATTAATCTAGGCCTGGATCAAAGAGGAAAACAATGCCGCTAGCTTGCAATTCAAACTTGTCGAAGCCAAAAGCCAAGCTGCTACTTCCAAAGCCAAAGTAGCCTAGATCAAAAGCAAAATTACTGAAGTCGAAAAGTGGGCCTCAGAGGTAGAGGTGTTTCTGAAGGAGGAAAATGAGGGTAACCAAGTCAAAGAGACCAAATTGAAGAAGAGCAAAGAAGAAAAGATTGAGCTTGAGAAAAAATATGCCAAACTTAAAGAAAAAGCAGTTAACCTGGCTACTGAGAAGTGTATGGCTTACGGGGGTAAGCTAGTCACCACAATTTAGGAGAAATATCCCGAACTTTACTGGTCCTAGATGGATGAGATCTATCCGGATGAGGATTGATTACAATGTATTTATTATTATTTTTTATGTAATTTGTCTTCTTAAATGAAATTTCCCTCTTTTGAATTGCCTTGTGTTTTAATAGGTTAAATGTTTAAGTATCCGTATTATAGATGTCTAGACAAATTAAAGGCACAAAATGGTTAACTACTTAGATGGTGTTTGGCTGTGTTGAGTGAATTTTATACTAAGTATATACAGAAAAACAAATACTGAGCTTTATTGATAGCCAATGCATAGAGCTACAATCCTAATAATTGCTCGAATGGCAACAACTTAGCCATAATGAGAAAAATCAGAAAAAATGAACATTTTTATGGAACGAAAGAAAATACTTTTATGGCGTTAAAGGCGAACTAAGTGTGGTATGGCTTAAAGGTGCCTCCCATCTGTTGGTATGGGCCCACTTAGGACACCTCATGGTATAAACCAAAAAAAAAAGCCGAACTAAGCTAATTATTGATAATATAACTTGAGATTAAAAGTATTCCTTGAGTATGGAAAAACTTTCCTTAAAAGGTCTTTGAGATAATAAGCTCTACCATTAATAATTTCATAGAATTCATAGGGACCTTCCCAGTTTAGATTGAGCTTTTTGACTCCGGCAGCTGTTTATGTTGCAAGGATTCTTTTTAACATGAGCTACCCTATTCGAAATGACCTCGAATTAAGTTTCTGATTGTGGCATGATGCCATCCATTATTTATAAGTAACGAATTATATTTAGGCCAGCTCTCTCTATTATTCTAATTTTTCCAAGTGATGAAGTAGTTGGGACTATTTTTTTTGTCTTTGTGATGTGCGCCGAACCCCGTAGGCATTCAATTTGTTCTTAAAAACCTATTTTTAAGGCTCAAGACCAAATATTCATTAAACTAGTAAAGGCTGGCCGCTTCGCAATAGAACATATTATCACAGAGTTGCCACCTAATAAAATATTGAAAAAGTGAGTTCTAATCTCGTAAGACCAAAATCAGAGATAGTTCGGGACCTAATTCTTATTTATACCCTTGGTTAATGTTAAATAAATGAGTTTTAGTGATTAATTTATTTTATCTTTTTTCTCACATGAATTGTCATGCTGAAAAAGTAAAGTGCATTCAAGCACATTGGAAAGTTGTAAAGCATGTATATGAAAGCTGTAAAAGCATGGCATGTAATTAAGGCATTTAAATAATATAATAAATATAAAGATACAATCATACATAAATCGGGAAATTAATTGGGTTCATTTGGATGAGGATGTTAGTCCTCACACGTATATTTACAAAAAAGGCAAGCATTTTAGGTGTATTTTGGACAAAAATAAGGGCATCGAGCCCAGGCAACTTTGAAAAGAGAATCACATTAATTAATTTTAAGGTAAAAGAATTATTCGTATTTAATAAGAGAAGTGCTTAATTTACATGTTATTTTATAGGTGAAGATTGGGATATTGGTCCCTTTATTATAGAAAAATCTCATTCGAACTTTTATAAAATCATTTGGTAAGTTTTTATCTTATTGCTCAAAAAACCGTTTATTTGCAATAAATAAAAGTCTTGAAGGGATAATAATACAAGTAAAACATGCATAAATCAGAATGTTGATTGATTTGGGAGCATTGGTTCCCTCATGCATGTTTATGAAATTTTTTTGTGTGATTTTTAGAATAAAGTAGGACATTAATTCATTTTATTACAAAAATCCAATTTAATTAAATAGAAATAGTTTTGGTTTTGTTTTCAATTTAAGGGTGTAAAAAAAACCTTTATTATTACATATTCCACAAGGAAGTAAAGGAAAATGAAAGAATAATTATATAGGCCCAAAATAAATAAATAACGAATAAAATAAAATTCTAGACTATTCCCCCTCTTCATTCACCATTCCGACCCGGGATGCGACATACAGATGTGCATGTTAAAATACGGCAAATAATATTAGTTAGTGATGGATTTGATTAAATGATAAATTTAATTAGATAACTTAAATAATTAATGACAAATAATTAATTAAACCAAGTAATTTAAATAAGGAATTAATATAAAGTAATAAATTAGACGTAATAAATAGAATGCATAATGCATTCGGAATTCATGCAACATGAATTAACACACACATGCTAAAATATTTAAATAAATACAATAATTAAGTAAATATATAATAAATTAATAAATTAAATGAATATAGATAATATTGACATTATAATAATATATTAAAAATATATAAATAGTTATTATAATAATAATAATAATAATAATAATAATAATAATAATAATAATAATAATAATAATAATAATATGATGATGAAATTGAATTGCATTAAATATGGCACAAATATGAAAATAAACTATTTGACAATTAAATGACAAATATTAATTAATTAAGCAAATGAAATAGAACAAATAAATTAATATTAATAAAATAGGCAATATTAGAACATATTATAAATTAAAGCAAAGGATAAATTAATATAAATAATTTATCACAAATATTGATTAGGCTAATAAAATACAAATATAAAAAATAAAATTAATAACAAAAATATTGAGAGAATATTAATAACAAAAATATAATACTCTTAACAATAAATAATAGTATAAAAATAAAATATTAATAAAATAGATAATATTGTTTAAAGGAAATATAATAATATTGGAACTAACAAGTAAATAGTACATTAAGATAATATAGTTAGAAGAAACTAAAGACTACATTTGCCAAACAAATTAAAAGAACAAAAAGGAATAGAGGAAACCAGATACAGATGAGGAAAAAAACAAAAAGCAAAAGCAAATGAATTAGGAATTGAAAAGTGAGAAGTGGGGCCAATGAACAATACCAAATGAATAATAAAATAATGAAAGGAAGGGAAATGAGGGGGCATGAATGGTCGTCGACGCAAACGAAGCTTGCGCGTCCAGTGCGGGTGACGTGCAAAAAGAGAAGAG